>JASAND010010842.1:0-105679 GCA_030248195.1 Trissonchulus latispiculum | reverse complement strand
ACAAGCAGGAGAGAAAAAAGTGGTAGACGGGTTTGAGTCCTCAGTATGCTAAAGATATGATAACACCTGCTTGAGGCTGTAATTGGGAGAAAATTTTAAACAAGCAGGCAGCTAGCAGGAGAAAGACTTTTGACAGCTTTTGAGTCCTCAGTGTGTTGAAGATATGGTCACGCTAGAAGGCGCTAGCGGGAGAAAAAGTAGTGATAGGTTTGGAGTCCTCAGTATGCAAAAAGATATGATAGGACTAACAGGCAGCTAACATCAGTATATTCTGAAGTACTTAACAATCTTGTCTTCTTTAAGTGTTTGTTACATGTCTTCCGTTTCAAGGTTAATACAAAGGTCAGATGAAGAAATTCAATAGGAGACGGAAATGGAAAATTTTAGAAATTTTGGCCGGAATAGAAGAAAGTGGGAGAATTTGAGAAGAATATTTTTGGTCTATACGATGCTGTGGTAAGAATCTATCGGCAAACAGTCAGGTAAATAAAAGTTTTAAAAAAGTTTGAAAATGTTACTTAATTTACGTACTTAATTAGACATAATTAATAAACACTAATTAGACAGGTAAACAAACTATAGTCTAGCAAACTTAAAGTTGAATACGTAGACAAATACGTAAGTAAAGTAATATAGTCCAATAACACTGTGTTAAAAATTTAGTACAATGTTACAAAGCTTATGTAAGCTAAGAAAATTGGCCAACAATGACCTTGAAAGACATCTGCCTCCATGATTAATGACCTTACCTGTATGATTAATTACCCTATATCTCCTCCAAAGATACACCTGTACAAACTGCGGTCATTTCATCTCTCCTATACTACTCCCACCTCCAGTGTGGGCTTACCGGTATGAGCTATATAGGATTTTAATAGCCTATCTTGAAGAGCATCAAAAATAACCCTGGAGGCTGTATTATTGTCGCTCCCACTGCTTCCCTGCAAATTTTTTGGGACTTTGAAATTTTGGAAAATTTTGGTCCGTCCAAGTGCCGAAATTTGGCAAATTTTGCCTGGCCACCCTGAACTACTGGAAAGACCTAGACCAAAGCGGATAGTATATATGTATGTGTAGGGCATCTGTTGGGCTTCATGATGATATATATATTCCACACTGCTCTAACCCCTCCGGTGCGACCTGGGGGTGACCTAGAGTTGGCAGGAAAAAACCCATCGGCGGGAAAAAACCCACTTTTCAAAATTGAATATTTTTCTAACCGTTGGCAGGAAAGGTCAAACTAATATATACATTTGTTTAATAGAGCCTATAGATTAAATTGGTTAAATTTAAATTTAAATTAAATTAAATTAAATTAAATTGACACGGAAAACTAATTTCTCCATAATGACAGGGCTTAGAGAGACACACTATACCTCATTCGAAAGCTTAGGGCAAACCATAATTAAATATAGTATCAAAGTCGTGCTAACCCAAACCAGTCGAAAGTTCTGGTCCAAGAAAGAAAAAGTGGGTTTTTTCCGCTTGACTATATATATATATATATATATATATATATATTCAATGATTATTCAATTTCTTATTAGTGAGTGACATTGATAGTTCTGGATTCGACAAAAGCTAAGACGAAGCGTATATAAAGTCCCGCGAATGTGGGTTGTACGGCGAAGCTGTGCCCATATTAATTTGATCACAATCTAATCCTCTTCTATTTTTGAACCTAGCCCCCATATTAAACATTTTGAAAACTTGTTCTCTCTTGATTTTGCAACCTCACCAACACCCATATTATATATATACTTTTTCATGCTCCAGAGGAGCGTTTTTATTTCTTGTCCTCTGTCATAGAGGATCTTTTTCCTGCAATGCATTACTAATTGATATAAGGAGCTTAAACAGTGCCGTAGGCCAGGACAGAAAGTGATTATATAAATTTAGTACATATATGTATATATATACTGGCTTATTTTTAGGCCAAAATTTATGGGGGGGGCTCAAAGTTGCCCCCCCCCCCCTCGATGGGGGGGGGCTCACCAAAAGTGGGGGGGGCATATTTTTGGAAAAAATTTTGCAAATTTTTACGTTTTTTTGTGTAAAAATTGCCAAAAATCGCTAAAAAATGACTAATTTTAGGTGTTTTTTACGCTGAAATAGCTAAAATTTCGTTAAAATTCCGGCGAAGCCGGAAAAATTTTTGAAAATTTAGGGTAAAAATGGTGAAATCTGGCAATTTTTTGGCTTATGGGGGGGGAGGTAAAAATTTATGGGAGGGAACCTCGAATGGGGGGGGGGAGGTTGCCGAGTGGGGGGGCCCCCCCAGTAAAAATAAGCCAGTATATACATACGTATATATATTTATAGCAAGGTCAACAAAAAAATCACCCCGACAATATTCTATTTTGAAAAGTGTTTTTTCCAGCCAACTTTAGCAACACTTACCCCCTACACGTACATATTATCCGTTTTCGTTTAGGTCTTCCAGTAGTTCAGGGTGGCCCGGAAAAGTTTGTCAAATTTTTGCACTTGGACGGACCAAAATTTTCGAAAATTTCAAAGTCCCAAAAAATTTGGAAGGAAGCAGCGGAGGCTGCAATAATACACCCTCTAGGGCTGGCATTTCCTCAAAACTTAATTTTTCGACACTTTTGGGTGACCCCCAAAAAGTGGGGGGGGGGCTTGCCGAAAAGTGGGGAGGGGCTCCGATAAGTGGGGGAACCGAAAAGTGGGAGAGGGGCCCCCACCCCCTCCCCCACTAAAAAAAGGCCAGTAGGGTAGTTTTGGACGCTCTTCAAGATAGGCTATTAAAATCCTATATAACTCATACCGGTAAGCCCACACTGAGGGTGGATTTTTTCCCGCATATTCGAGAGGGTTTTTCCCGCTTGACTATACGTACTGTACGTATATATATATATACATAAACGCATGTGGCTTCGTCAAGTAACCTCACTCAAATTCTCTACGATGACATTAATATCATATCATATCAATATGTATACTTTATCCCATGTTCATAATTTTACTAGCTGTTGTTATCTCCATTCAACTGCAGTTAGCACTAGCAATCTTGCTAATATCAGACTACGAAGCCAATGGAACGTCAGCACAAAATTCGCGAAAGCTTGAAATTCCTGGATATTGACGTCTGCCAGCAATCGGAATAGATAAAATATCAAAGTCCAAAACGTGAATACCCAAAACAATGTTCACCTTTCTTCCACTACCTGTTTCGGGTTCTCAGACGACCCTTCGTCAGGTGGATCCTGTCCCTTCTGCGCTGCAAAAATTTCAGGAAATGGGAAAGTTAAAGTTATTGACTGGGAGACAGGGAGGGACCGCGATACAGATGTCCGGGAACCTCCAAGGGCCTCCGGACGATTTGGGGGCAATCTGTATCGCGGTCCCTCCCTGTCTCCCAGTCAATAACTTTAACTTTGTCCCCGACCTTCCCATTTCCTGAAATTTTGCAGCGCAGAAGAGACAGGATCTACCTGACGAAGGGTCGTCTGAGAACCCGAAACCGGTAGTGGAAGAAAGGTGAACATTGTTTTGGGTATTCACGTTTTGGACTTTGATATTTTATTGATTTCTTTGTATCCCTTGTGGATCCGTGAATACGTGGCTGTTTTATCGATTATCTCTTCTAGCAATCGGAATAGAGAAATAGGCGAAAAATATTGGGAAATGCATTGAGGATGTAAGGTTTTCATTCCGAAGCCATTAGAAACAATTTAGAAAACATTAGAAATAAATTAGAAAATAATAGAAAACAATTAGAAAACAATTAGAAATATTATCACTTTTACGAGAAAACAATTAGAAATAAATAAGAAAACAATGAGAAATTAATTAGAAATTAATTAGAAAACAATTAGAAAGTGGACACTGATTTTGGAGAAAACAATTAGAAAAAATATAGAAAACAATTAGAAAATAATTAGAAATTAATTGGAAAACAATCAGAAAACAATGCAGAAATAAATGAGAAAACAATTAACATATTTTTCTAATTGTTTTCTAGAAATGGGTTTCGTGTGGGGTTTCACCCCCCCCCCAGACCTGAGCTCACCCCCCCCCCAGAGGGGTCCCTCACCCCCCCAGAATCCGGATTTTTCTGGTAAAAAACCGGAAAAATCCGTTTTTTCGGCGGCCTTCGGCCGCCCTTCACCCCCCCCCCCGGAACCACACGAAGCCCTTTTCCAGAAAACAATTGGAAAAAACTGAATTTTTTCCAGTTGTTTTCTAATTATTTTCTGCAGTTGATAAATTTTTTCTAATTGTTTTCAAATTACTTTCTACTAGTTTTCTAAAATAGAAAACAATGGGAAAATATAGTTAATATTTTTTCCAATTGTTTTCTAATTGTTTTCATATAATTTTCCAAATAAGAAAACAATTAGAAAAGAATTTAGACATTTTTTCCTATTGTTTTCTAATTGTTTTCCAGTTAGAAAATTATTCGAAAAATATATAATTTTTTCTAATTTTTTTCTATATGATTTCTAGCATTTCGATGTAATATCAAAATAAAAGTGAAAGTGTCTGTGGGGGTGTCTCTTAGTCAAACAAGAGAGGACTTGCTTGCCAACCGATTTGGGGAGGGAAATGGGATAGGGCAACTGAAATTTTTATGTTGACGAAAAGTAGTTGGGTTCTCAGTCAAAATCAGTTATTTTAATTTACAAATTGTTTTGCATTGTTTGTTTGTTTTCAACTTTGAATGAAGTTTTCTTGTAGAAAATATTAATGTTTCGTAAATGATTCCAAGATTTGATTATAAATTTAATGATAGCGAATACAATTTGTTCTACAGTTTTTTCAATTTAGGATCGCGCAAAAAATCCCGTTGCGAAAATTTTGTTGGGGGAATTGTTAAGGTGTTAATAACTGTCCCCCCACCCCTTCCAAACCCATGACAGCTGCATTGGGTTTGAGCAGGTTTTGTCACATTTAGGTCATTTTATATATATGCACACACATATTTATATATATATGCATATATATGCATTATATGTAACAATGCAATACCAGTTTTACAATTTTTACCAATTTTTCGCTATACACACACACCTTGGCAGTTTTTGGATACATCTCCAGAATATAATCTGGCGATGTATCCAAAAACTACCAAGGTGTGTGTATAGCGAAAAATTGGTAAAATTCATTGGTGTACTAAAAATTGAAATAGATTATTGAAAAAATCTGTTATAACCTTTTAAAAAGAAATAAAGGTTTTTTGCGGCCCCCAAGAAAATTTTTCTTACCAATTATTTAAATCAAATTATTTAATTTAACCTATCAAAAGTACATATATAAATGGTATATATTAGTGTATTTATATATTCGATGTATATATACTGGGGTTTTTTAGGCAAAAAAGTGGGGGGGGGAGAGTGGGGTTGGGACGCCCCCCCCCCCACTCGTGGGGGGGGGGGGGGAGGTCCAAAAGTGGGGGGGGAATAAAATTAGCTAAAAATGTCAAAAATACAGTATATATATATAAAGCCTGTTTTCTACATATATATATATACTGCTATAACTAAGTTTAAAAGTGCTCAAAAACTAAGTTTTGGCACCAAAATAGACGATTTCTTACCTAAAATTTCCGGCGAAGCCGGAAAAATATTGAAAATTTTGATCAAAAATCCTAAAAATTTGGCATTTTCTGGGCACCTTAGGGTGACTGGGGGGGGGGAAGCCCAAAAAAGTGGGGAGGGGAACGGGTGGGGGGAAGAGGTTGAGTGGGGGGGAGCGCACCTCCCGCCCCCCCCCAGTAAAAAAAACCCCAGATAAACGAGTTATTTTGTTGGGTTCCCAGGTTGACTAAATGTTTGTGAACGATTGGTTTTTATAAAAATTAATTGTACCATTTCTGGCATTTTTTTAGTGGATGGGAGGGTGGGGGGCCCCCTCCACTTTTCGGTTCCCCCTCCACTTTTCGGAGCCCCCCGCCCCCCCCCCCCACTTTTCGGCAAGCCCCCACCTACTTTTTTGGGGGTCGCCCAAAAGTGTCAAAAAATTAGGTTTTTGAGGTCAAATTTTCAAAACTTTTCTCAAGTTTTAGCTAATTTATGGACTTATAAGCTAATTTTAAGCTTAAAACAGCGATTTTTTGCGTTTTTACCTTAAAATGCTAATTTTTCGCTAAAAATTTCGGTATATATTTTACCTTTGGCTCGCCCCCCTCCCCACTTTTCGGAAGCCCCCCCCCCCTTTCAATACCCTAAAAAATGCCAGCCATTTTGAAATAATGTGTGGATTTCTCTCCATTGACACTGCGGAATAGCTAGCCTATAAACTCCAAATTCGTAACGGCTGTTTTTTGAGAAAAAACCGCGAAATTGCGAAATATATATTATATAGCGCGGCGGGAAAAAACCCAAATTTTCGAATTCTGGCTGGAACTTTTTTTATTAAGCGACAAATCGAAAATCTAACGATAACTACCACGAGGCCTTGCGAAGAGCTTCAAAATGAGAATGAGAAATTTTCGACCAAACCGATGGGAAAAATAC
Organism: Trissonchulus latispiculum; assembly: GCA_030248195.1. Taxonomy (NCBI): domain Eukaryota; kingdom Metazoa; phylum Nematoda; class Enoplea; order Enoplida; family Ironidae; genus Trissonchulus; species Trissonchulus latispiculum. The sequence goes on along the minus strand of JASAND010010842.1, from coordinate 99,203 downwards.
CCAATGCAGGAAAAAACCCATGGGCGGGAAAAACCCAACCGAATTTTTTGCTGCAAGCATGCCAGAACGGTTTTGACTATACCATTCGAAAGAGCGGGTCATTTTTAATACATCTGAATCAGGGGCGCACCCAGGATTTTGAAAAGGCTGGCTTTTTCCTAGGCAAAAATTTCTGGGGGGGGGGGGGAAAGTCTGGGGGGCGGTCCCCCCCCCCAGGTCTGGGCGGGCACAGATTTCTGGGGGGGGAAGAAAATTTTTTCAAAAATGCTTAAAAAATAGCTATTTTTTGCTGCTGAGCTAAAATATTAACTATTTTTAACCTCAACTTAAGCTCAAAATAGCTAAAAAATGCTTGAAAATAGGTAAAAATCCGGCGAAGCCTTTTTCCTATTTTTCCGGGCACTTTAGAGTTCTGGGGGGGGGTAGGCCCGAATCCTGGGGGGCGGCGATTCTGGGGGGGGCTACCCAAGTCTGGGGGGGAACGAAATTCTGGGGGGGCCGCCCCCACCCCCCCCCCCCCGGGAGGAAAAAGCCCGTAAGGGGGGGGGGCGAGCCGAAAAAATTTTTTGCCTTCGCCTGACACGTTTACACTGCGGGGGGGGGGTGGCGGTGGCGAAGTTTTCAACAAAGAGTTCGTTTTGGGAGCCACAAAAATGACGAGATTTAAGACTTGCCGCCAGGCGGGGGGTCTGGGGGGCTCAGCCCCCCAGAAGTTGAGAAAATTTTTGAAATTTTGAAAAAAGCCGTAATGAAAATCTTTAAAAAGACTTCAATAAAAGTTGAGAAATTCTTTGACATAATGGCAAAATTTGTATTGGAAAGCTTGAAAAGATTTGAATAAAAAGCTCTGCCAGGCGCATTGTTAAAATTTTAATTTGTTAACATCGAGATACAATAGTGCCGCAGTCGCGGAAATTCAGTAAAATGGAAACAGAAAAATAGAAAAGCGAAGCAGGCGCGATAAATTGAGGTAAAAAAGCGCCGGACGCGCCAAAACGTTGTAACAGTTATTAAACATTAGCGCCGCAGACGAGAAAAATTTTTAAATTCAGTTAGAAAGGCGCCACAGGCCCGAAAAATTTTGAAAATTCAGTTAGAAAAGCGCCGCAGGGGAGAAAATTTTTAAAAATCGAGATAGAAAAGCGCCGCAGGCGAGAAAAATTATAAAAATCGAGATAGAAAAGCGCCGAAGGCGAGAAAAGCTTTAAAAACCGAGATAGAAAAGCGCCGCAGGCGAGAAAAATTCTGAAAATCGAGATAGAAAAGCGCCGCAGGCGCGAAAAATTTTCATAATTTTTAATTGTATGCACTAAAAATAGTTCAATTTTTGCTTTCTCCCCAAAAATTCCTGGGGGGGGTCGGGACAAAAAGGGGGGGGTCGGAACCCCCAAACCCCCCCCTGGGTGCGCCCATGATCTGAATCATAAAATATCAATATTTTTGCAAAAAATCATGTAAAATTGACTTTTCAAAATTTCGTATGTTTAACACGTAAACATAGGCAAATTTTGGAAATTTTTGAAACTTGCTGAATTTCTGCAGTTTAAGCATCCTGTCACATAGAAAACGTGTTTTATTGCATTTAAAGCCAAACCCGACCTATTTTAGTGAAAAATTAGCGGTTTTTGGCGAAATTTGAAAATTTGGCTTGAAATGCCACCGTCTCAGATTTTGGCCACGTGGACCTCACATAGAAGGTCGAACCTAGGTATAATCTATACCAAATTAATCAGGAGGCTCTACTGAGCTAAGAAATGCCTAAATTTTTCCTTTGCTGCTAATGGTTAGAAAAAATTTTCATTTTGAAATTTGGGTTTTTCCCGCACATGGGTTTTTTCCCGCCGAGTCTAGGTCACCCCCAGGTCGCACCACACTTACTAGAGCCAAATTGCATACACCATCGTGAAGTTCGAGACATATCCTCTGTGAAACTATAATCCGTTTTTGGCTAAGTCTTTCCAGTAGTTCAGGGTGACCCCCCCCAAAGTTGACCCTGCCTGACCCCCATGTTGGGACCAAAAATTCCAAAATCTTCAAAGTCCCAAAAAATTTGCTGAGAGGCAGGGGGAACTACAATAATACACCCTCTAGGGTAGTTTTGGACGCTCTTTAAGATAGGCTATTAAAATCCGATCTAGCTCATATGGGTGACTCACACTGGCGATGGGTTTTTTCCCGCATATCGGATTGGGTTTTTTCCCGCCGCGCTATATATACGTAGACCGCTTTCAGTTTTGTCCAAGGTAATGGAATACTTAGAGAAAGCTTATGCACTGAAATTCTTTTAGCATTTTTAGCGTCAACTAGGTATTTTCCTAAGAAATCTAAAGAAGTGTATATCTGCGTACACATACACAGTAACCACACTCACTATAGTGTTCTGTGAAGTTGTATAAGCATTCTTTGTGCAGAGTCGTGGATATACTTACACACTTAACCAGTTAAGACACGAAATTGTAAAAACAAGAGAATATCTAAAGACCGTTACTAATTATATATAACTGCTAAGAAAAATTTAATTTCTAGCTTGAATTTTCCTGAAACCTTTTGCTAGGGGTTGCCGACCACAGACCCCCGCTTTTTAAATTCATGTTTCTTGATCTGGGCGTTGTACTGATTGCTTTGGTTTCTGTATTTATTACAGTGTATCCGAAGCCTTTATATCTGCTTTTATATATTTATATATATATAAATTTTGTAAATGTTGCCAAACCGTAATTTTAAAGATTTTTCTTGCTTGCTATATAGTTTGCTAAATTATGTTTTAGATTTTTACTGGCTGCTGGAATCAAAATTTTGAGTGAGAATTTTCCTGACATTTACAAACTTTTCTCAGCTTCTCCCCAGACCCCACAGTCTTCAGTTTTAAATTTTTATTTTTGAAAAAAAACGCACGTACGTTCACATGCTTCGACTTTCGAAAACTGTTTGTAATATGGTGAGTATTATATATATATATATATATATATTCGTTACGTAAATATTCGAAATGAATGTTTGTTTAACAAGGAAGACCTGGAAAAGTAAAGGAAAAGTCAGAAAAAAATCAGAAAACATTAAGAAAATGTTCTGGAAGGAAGCTAGAAAATAGTGAGAAAATATTGAGAAAATAATAGAAGTAGTTTAGAAAACAATTAGAAAAAATATAGAAAATGTCCTTTTTTTAGGGAAAACAATGAGAAAACATTAAGAAACTTGTTAGAAAACGGTAAGAAATTAATTAGAAAACAATTAGAAAGTGGGCCTCAGTTAGAAAACATTTAACAGAAAATAATTAGAAAACAAATAGATATTTTTAGAAAACAATTAGAAATAATGTTCAGTTAACTGCTGGAAAGTTTTTGGAAAAAAATTAGAAACTTTTTTCCAATTGTTTTCTAAAATTGGGCTTCGTGTGCGACTACCCCCCCCCCCAGTTGGGGGGGGACGTCCCCCCCCAAAAAGTTTTGGGGGAGGGTTGAAAAAAGGCTTGGGGGGGGCTACCCCCCCAACCCCCCCCCCCACCTTACACCTATGACTATATACCCTATGAAAGGAACTATGAAAAATGAAGTGAAATCGACCTGTTCCTCGAGAGAGCAAAACCCCCAGCCAGAAAATACAGCTGACAAGCAAGCCAAGCAATACAATAATTTAAGATTTAAAAATTTAAATTTAATATCTAAATTAAAATGCATTTTTAGATTGAATCTTGGCCGTTACTAACTCCAGTGCAATGTTTACTTTGCAGTGGAAAGTCGAAATTGCAAAATCAAATTTCAATATCCTCTAGAGATTTTATCCATAACTTCAGTAGATCTCAATATTTTACTCTAACACCTGCTTATTCCAGATGAGCGTACTGGCGGCAACATGCTGTCTTAGCTACAGTCGTTAGGCTAACGTTGACGTTTCATCAATTACTTCGATTTCATTTTTATTGTTTTATATTTCAGATTCATACATATTTATATCATAAAATATATTATATTTACCATAATTATAGTCTTTATTTTATATTTATGTAATATATTTCCAGTTTCCATATGATTTCTACAAACTAACTATCAGCATTTCCATTTCACAGACTACTCAGTATTACTATTTATTGCCAGTCAACAGAATAACCAGCATGAAAAGGTAATCATAATGGAACTAATAAGCTATTCAAAACAGCATACATTTGGAAATCGAGTCCATTCTAGTGAGTGACCGACGATGCGATGGTCGAATTGGGCCGATTATCGACTACTACTGTTACGCGACCACCAGATTCAACCAAAAATGTCACCTCCGATATATTTCTTTTGAAGCTTGTAGAGAACACGGTGTAATGACGTATTGAGGCGACGTGACGTCGGTCCTCTTAAGGTGCTGGTTTCCTTTCGGGTATTTTTGACTCCTACGGCTTTAATCCTTTACGCAAAGGGCTAAAACTTACGAAATAACCTATTTCCGTGCTCTTTAACATTTTAGGACCAGTCCCGTATTCTTAGGCCAAAAGATAAGAAAGTTTCGGTTTTTGGCCTTAAGGTGGTAGTACCACTAGCGGGATTTTCGACCTAATCGTGGCATAAATGAAGCAAACATGACGAAACTAGTGGTGAAACACGTTTGGTTGGCAGGCTATCTTTGCATAAAATTTTGGTGTCTGAGAGTGCATAATTTGCTAGCTACCATCATGGCTTAGCGCATGCGCAAATAATCAAAATTTTATTTAAGCCTTGTATCCTAAATTTGCATCTGCCATGTGAAAGAGCATAAAAAGAGCTTTAAAATGATGTGCATATCTCTTCTGTACGTGGTTTCTATCAAAAGTTACAAGCGGTTGAAGCTGAATAGCTGATATATAGCTGATATAGCTCAATTACGTTGACCGTTTGCACACATAATGTAAAGTAAAAACAGTATATCCGAAAATTAAATCTATTGGGTTTTAACGGTTCCTTTTGCGTTATTTATGTGCATTATTTAATAGAAAGCATTTTGCAGCTTCTTGAAAGCATTGGAAATTTCGAAAACCAAAGCAAACAATGAAAAATTACAGAATTTTTGTTTTTGATTTTCTCGTCACTCCTTCGGTCAAAATGGACCAAATTTTGCAAATATGTTTTGCATCAGCATACGCTCAGGCCGTTTTCTTGGTTTTTGGAAAAACGCAATATTAAGCAAGATATAAATTTTACAAATTTTCAAAGCACGCTAAAAACGGAAAACTCACTTTTACGAAAAACTAAAAAAACGGCCTGAGCGTATATGTAAACTAACCATATACTGAAAATCTCAAATGATTTCATAAAGGATTGAAGGAGATATTTAAGTTTAAAGCTTTTAATACATTTCCTATAGTGTAGACAGTAGTGTTGTTTCAGTAGCCCATTTTAGTTTCAGTTTCAGTTTCAGTTTCAGTCGGCAACTTAAACTACTTTCAGTTTCAGTTTCAGTTTCAGTCGGATACCAAAAATAATTTCAGTTTCAGTTTCAGTTTCAGTCGTCATCCCAAAATAATTTCAGTTTTACTTTCAGTTTCAGTCGTCATCCCAAAATAATTTCAGTTTCAGTTTCAGTTTCAGTCGGTGACGCAAAATAGTTTCAGTTTCAGTTTCAGTCGGCAAGGCAAAATAGTTTCAGTTTCAGTCCGAGTATTAAAATAGTCTCAGTTAAAGGATGTCATAGCAAAAAAATTAAAATTTCAGTTTCCAAATGTATTTGGTATTTAAAATTGTTGATGCGCAGTCTTATTTTTATATCCAAGCTTCTATATCAGTTGTAAATAAAACTTCATCTCATACTCTTTTACTTGCAATTCCTTGGTTATACAATCATTTTCTTAGTAAAGACAAATAAAGTATAAGATCCGCTGTGAAATAATTGCTTGCTTTGCTGCATTGACTTTCTTTTTAATTAATTATCTAAAACAGCTTTGGTGATTTGCTTCAAAGCATAACATCCCTCCAAAGTGTATGTAATGGTTTTGAGGAAAATAATGGTTCATTGCTGTAACTGAATGCTTTGCCTCTACCTAAAGCCGTATATTGTAGAGGCGCCACAGCCACGTGACGTATGCTTTAAAAACTATATGACTAAAGCAATTGTACTGTAACACAACTTCGTTAGTTTTATCTGATAGGCTGACAGTAAATGATCTAAAAGTAATACTGCTATCTATCTAATATATAATATGATGGCTAAAATTGGACGCATATATTCAATCTTTCGCAAGAAAAACTATTATGGGAAAATTTTCAATAGCCTTTTCAAGGAACTTAAGCATACGCAGAGACTGAAATGACGTTTCTTACGCTGAGACTGAAACTAGTTTCAGTCTCAGCATGAACTGAAACTGGTTTCAGTTCCAGCGAGCAAGACAAGCTTCAGGTTTTACGCTGGGACTGAAATGGTTTCAGGTTATACTAGTTTCAGTTTCAGTTTCAGTCCTAGAATTGGGATTGTTTCAGTTTCAGTTCCAGTTTCAGTTCAGTTTCGAATATAGTTTCAGTTTCAGTTTCAGTTTCAGTCGGACAGCTTAAATCTTTTCAGTTTCAGTTTCAGTTTCAGTCTACTTTCCCAAATACTTTCAGTTTCAGTTTCAGTTTCAGTGACTGAAACGGAAACATGTAGAGACTGAAACCTAGTTTCAGTTTCAGTTTCAGTGACTGAAACATCACTAGTAGACAGCAAGCCAGTCCCCGCAGCGTCTTAGACAAGCTGAGCTGATGCAAAACATAACAAAGAACAATTATGCCAAATTTCAAAGCGATTGATTAAGTTTTTAGTTCACAGTATCTGTTCAAAGACCACCCCGGTAGTGGTACTACCACCTTAAGGGGGGGGGGCTACTTGGGTCGAAAATTCGACCCTCACCGATTTGGCTCAAATTGTACCCATTGATACTCCCAAGGGCCCTACACAATCCATTGAAATTTGAGATGATTTCGTCCAGGAAGAAAAAAGTTACAGTCATTCAAAATTTCCAATTCCTATAGAAAATGGCCCAAAATCGGAACTTTAAATTTTTCGATTCTGTCAACGATAACTCACTCAAATCAAAACCGTTCGAAACGTTCTATAGCTCATTTTGAAGTTAAATACAATATCTAAAACTTGTCGAAGAGCTTTTTTCAAATTTCGGCTTCAAACTTTTGTATTAATCGCTTCTGTGAGACAACCCCAAAATATGGTCAAAATCTGACATTTTCGAAAATTTTCAAACTTTACAAATATGCACAATATCTACATCAATCGATAGCTTTTTGAATTCTAAGAAACTTTTCTTCTTGGCACAATTCTCCATTTTGTAGCTATTTCAAGTTATCGGCCAAAAACCGTATCTTCGTGATTTTTCAATTCCTGTGTTTTTGGGGTTGTCTCACAGAAACAATTACTGCAAACGTTGGAAGCCGAAATTTGAGAAACGCTCTTCGACAAGTTTTAGATATTGTACTCGGCTTCAAAATGAGCTATAGAACGTTTCAAACGGTGTTGATTTGAATAAGTTATCGCTGTCAGAAAAGAAAAATCTAAAGTTCCGATTTTAGGCCATTTTCAATAGGAAATGCAAATTTTGAATGGCTGTAACTTTTATTCCTGGACGAAATCATCCCAAATTTCAATGGATTGTGTAGGGCCCTAGGGAGTATCAATAGGCACAATTTGAGCGAAATTGGTGAGGGTCGAATTTTTGACCCAAGTAGCCGGCCCCCTTCAGGGGGCGCTTCCATTATCGGGATTATTGATGTAAAATTTGGACCGATTGCTCAATTTTAAAGAAATCCCAACTGAAGTTACTTTGGTGGCGGGGCATGTTTTCACAAAATTTTAGTAACTGAGACCATCTGCTTGGCTAGCTACCATTATGGCTTAAAAAATCGAAATTTTATTAAAGCCCCAAACGATTAATTCGAATGCACTATGTGAAAGAGCATAAAAAGAGCTTTACAACGATATGCATATCACTTCTGCACGTGGTTTCTATCAAAAGTTACAGGCGGTTGAATAATTGGCAAATTTACGTTGACCATTCTCATTTCGTTTAGCAAAGTAAAAACTAGCAGTTCGAAAATGAATTCTAAAGGATATTTCATGATGCTTTTGTGTTGGATTTGTTTATTATTTTATAAAATGCACTACGCAACTTATTAAAATCATAATATATGTGCAAAACAAAAGCAATTAGAGCGAAATATTCCAATTTAACTTTCTCATAAATGCTTCGACCAAAGTTGCTCAAATTTTGCATGTACGTTTATTAAAGAGGTACGCAGGGGCACTTTTTTCATTTTTTGTTTAAACCTTAAATTCCGTGAGATATCGACTTCTAAAGTTTTTGAACATTTATAAAATACTCAAAATTGCACAAATCAAAAAAAGGAAAAAAGTTCCCCTGCATTATGTCCGTTTATAGATTTGTGCAAAATTTGAGCTACTTTTATTTAGCCGTTAATGAGTGACACCATTTTGAAAATTTGAAATTGTCCTTCTTGTGTAAGTTGCAAGCCAAGCAATAAATTTTTCAAACTCAGCAAATTACTAGTACTTAGCACCAACTATCGTTGCTAAAAATTTGAAAGAGATTGGTTGAGAATTGAATGCAGGAGAGCCGGTCCCGGTAATGGAAGCGCCCCCTTAAGGTGGTGATTCCCTTTGGGCACATATTGTTTTTTGGCGGCGTAAATCAAGATGAAATTTGATGAAGCTTTCCGAAATAAGTTCTTTTAGCATTCTAACACCCTCCGCGCAATCCCGCTTCGAAAATTCGAGATTTCTGGTCAGAGTGGTTTTTCCCAGTTTCTGAACGTTTGGCAGCTGCTACACAGTTATGACTATATTCATTCGAAAGATCTCATTGAGCTTCACATTTTTGCTTTTTAAAGTAAGTTTCTAGCTTTTCTCTACCGTGAGATATAGCCGATGTTCTTGTTTTGGCGTCGAAAACTTGTCATTTTTGCAGAAATCAAATTATCCAATTTTTCTTGAACTACGCAGGACGTAAAATCAAACTAAGGGCGTCGATCTGAGGGTCTCACAGAGACAAATTATCCGACGCCTGATCGTCTTCCAACTGCTATCCTGTAGGCTGCTATCATGAAAAATGTAGTTTTTGCAAAAACACGACCAATTTTTTTCCAAAGATTGTGGAACATTCACCATGCAAGGTGGAGGGCTGCTACTGAACAAATGTGTTCAGCACAAATATACCCAGGGAAGATTTTTTAGTTGCCCCGATTGCTGCTTTCTAGCTAAAGTAATCGCTTGACAAAGTTGGAAAAAGGCAAAATACAGGTTACGCCCACATTTCAGCTTATTTCTCTATAACGAAGAGCGATTTCACAATAAATAAAAAATCGTCCCCAGCTACTTGATGGAGGTATCGAATGATATAACCGATGTCTAGCGAAAAAATTTACTTGAGTCTGCAAAAATTCTGGAAAATTATACTTCTTCTAAAATGTGTTAAAAATATTTTATAAAAGCAACATTAGTCCCGTGGCATGCATTAAAAAGATAAAATGTCAAGCTACATTTTGATATAAAAATGGCTTCTTAACTCCAAGTAATGAATGAGTAATAATGGTGCAAACTTTATGTGACCAAAGGGAATCACCACCTTAAGCTCCCAGTAGGTAGACAATACACGGGATTGGTTGGTATGGCTGGAAAAAGGACTCGAAAATGAACATTTTTGCTCTTACAACCTTTGAGCTATCTCCAGTGGTTAAGTCAGTATAAGCAAAAAACTGTTTTTAGGGTCAAAAAATGGCCATTTTCGAGGAAATCAGTTTTTTCAAAATTACTGCCACATGTTAAGGACAAAACTGGCTTAGTTATACTCAATCGATACATCGTCCAAATACACATTTTATGAATGCCTATTAGCCGGACTTTATTGCTTTCAGCTAGAGATTTGGCCGAAAAACCATTTTGGCAAAACTGCGATTATTTTGTTTCGAACATCGATTTCTCAAAAACTACTCGACGGATTCCGGAGATTTTCGGCAGAATCGAAATTCGCACTTCTGCGGAGGGACGTTTTTCTTGGTTTGGGCTAAAACATATTGAGTAGCAAGAATTCTTCAGTTTTGAGAAATCGATGTTCAAAAACTTTTGGTCTATATTCATCCTGTTAGATGTCAGCATGTCCGAAAATTTCTGCTATTTTTTGCTAATTTTGCCAGTTCTGTAAGCTCATGTGAATGTACAGATAATAAGCTTTAAAACGATGTATAAAGCTCTTTGCAACTCCCAAAATTGCGAAAGTTATAGCGTTTCAAAAAATCACCACAAAAGCACTGCACAAAAGGATACCACCACCTTAAATATTAATAATTATGTTAGTTGAATTTAGTTTGGATTGAAATCATGTTGGAAATGTATGTGTACTTAGTTTGAAATTGTTTTGTGAAATTTGTTTGAAATTATTTGGAAAGTTAGTTGAAATTTTTATTGTGCCTATGTAGAAATTATGCATAACCCAGCCTAGTCACTAGGCGGCGCTATATGTATGTTTGTTCTCGCTGGAAATTTCCACAGTTTTCTTTCTCTAAAAGTTGGTCCTAAATTCATCCAATCAAAATTCACCAACACGTGTCTAGACTAGTATTTTGGTCTGCCTACGTCTGTCTGCATTCAGTTTGGTTTTTGTCTCTTGTGTGGGCTGGTCGTGTCATTTTACTGCGCTCTTTGCACTGGTCTGTTATTCATTATTGAATTGCGCCCTAGTCTAAAGTGGGGATCGCTTTAGATTTTCTTCAGCTTCAGGGTGACCCTGTAGAGCTTGCTACTCAATTATAAACTTCACAGTTTCTTTTCTTTTCTACTTCTGAAGTGTCTCTTTTTACTTCTGTTTAGTAATTTTCACAAATTCTCTAACATTAGTTTGGTTAGTTTGGTTAGTTTAAGTTTATTTTATTAAGGAACTCTCTTGGGGGTTCAATTGTTTCTCACTGTCTTTGTTTGGTGAAAATTGTCTTGGTATTTTATCTATTTTGTATTGAAAATTTCTGTAAAATTAACTTGTCTCTTTCTATTTTGGTATTTGTTTTGACACTCCATTGTACGCATTTCGGGGGTCTCCCCCTTGTCCAGCATATATCTCTTCAAGTAAATGTGGTCTCTTTTCGGACCATTTTAGGGCGTTATTTTAGTTAGGGTTTTTCAAAGATTATTTGGGTAGGTAGATAGTTATTTTTAAGTGTGTACATTTTAGCAAATTTGGGGTAGGTTATCTATATTTGAGTCTTTGCTCTTCATCGGCGGTTTGACTCCGTTCGGTAGGTTGCACTTAGGACAAATTGGCGAGGTTAGCACAGGTCGAGTGGAACTACATCTCCTCCAGGTTCGACGTTCTCCTTATGCGCAGTTTCCCACTCGTAAAGTTTGGTCAGTTCGTACACTACCAACTTTAGAACGGAGTAAAATTTCAGGCCTTAAGCTGTTCCAATACTTAATAATACTTACATTGGTTTTAAGGTCATATTATTATGCTAATAATGAATATACGCATATCCTTATACGCACATGTCGTTGCAGAAAGTACAGTTATATTCTAATTTAATTCGAACTTTCAGAAAATAAATTTGGTATGATGACAAACTTCATGTAAAAGGGCCGTTTACGTAATCTACATGTAGAGAAACAAAAATTTGAAGTTCTAGAAGTATAATGTAGAAAACTAAGCCAGATGATTGCAATCATTTTAGTGCTTTAATTGTCCACAACTCTGCTTTTAGTCAAAAGCTCAAGCTTTTGAGTAGACGAATTTTTGTACTGCAATTGGTTAATAAATTAAACTGCTGGTTATCTTGCTGTTGCTGTAAACTGGTCTTCTTGAAATTGGCTTCCGCAAGGGTGCAAATTTGCACTATATATAAGGAGAGTTATCTACGAAAGGCTTCTCTCCATTGCATAGCATAATGTTACTTCGACTATAATATGCAAATGTTCCATTATTTGGGTGGGAAGGAGTTGCCAAATAGTTTTCTTTTTGGATCTAGCAGGGGATCGCTGTAGTTTCAGCTTATTTCCAATAGGATGTCAGTTGGGGGGAAGGAGGTGGGAGGGCTTCTAAGTGTAGTCCCAGTGTGAGGGGGAGGGGTGGTCGCCAGCAGTCAATCAGATTCAGCGAATGTTAGTATGCTTAGGCGACCCCTCCTCAAACGGGGACCGCCTTTGGTGACCCCTTCCCCAATGGCATTGCTTAATGGTGACTGCTACCACTATACCACAATATACAAATGTTCCCTCTTTTGGTGGTGTAGGACCAGCTAACATAACCCCTCCCGCTAGCTTTGGGGGGAGTGTAAAAATGTCCCATTTTGGTGGGAGCAGCTAACAATCAGCCTGACTGCACAGACTCCTCCGTATGGTGGGGGAGTAAAACATAGCCTTACGGCAGTTTCAGCTTATTTCCAAAGTTCGGTGAGGGAGTGGTAGGTAAGTGATGTTTCAGCACCTGAAACTGAAACTGAAAATATTTTCAGTCAGTACACATTTCAGTTTCAGCACCTGAAACTGAAACTGAAAATGGTAGAGCTCGACGCCTGAAGAAACGGAAACTGGAAATGCAAGAAATTGACGACTGAAACTAAAACTGAAACTGAAACTGAAATTATTTTGATTTGCCGCCTGAAACTGAAATTCTGAAGACAACAGGCTTAGAATTGAAACTGAAATAATTTGATTATATAACGAATAGCTGAATCTTGACATTGTTAATGGCCTCAAGCTGTAATATTGACCATTTAGGCAAATACCTTTTCTCAATAGCCCTCCAGGCTTGGATTAAATCTTTCAGGTATATGTATATCAAATTTTTTATGCATTGATGATAATGACTGATTTACTGTGACAGACCAGTATTACAATTTATCATGCAATATTTAAAAAGTTTTCACGAAAAACCTGCTTCATCTCTTAAATTTTACTACTTTCTGACAATAATACTGGCAACACTAGTTTGTCATGAGAAGTTCCCAAAGTTTCGAAAAGCAAATTTGTTTTAGCATTTTGATAGTTATATAACAACTGGAAATTCAATTTATACGGTTGCAACATGCTAACTCTTATATTTATTGTTATTTTCGTGGCCAGTTTGTGTTTTTTGCTTTGCGGAGGAAAAAACCTAGAAATTTTCCGCCTGGACCAACCACTGTGCCAATTTTTGGCAATATTTTATCCATTGACAGAGATTTTCCTTATCTTACGGTTGAAAAATGGGCCAAGGAATTTGGGCCCATTATGGGATTGAAATTTGGACATAGGAATGTGATTTGTCTCAATGATTTTGATACAATCCGAGAGGCTTTGGTGAACCAAGGGGATACCTTTGCCGGGAGACCACAACTTGAGAGCTTAAGACGATACCAAGGTACAATTTGAAAACTTTGAATATAAAAGATATCAAAGTCACAATCTAAAGGCGAAAGACTCTAATGTGACTATGTTCATATATATGTAGCAATAATGAACAAACAATAAGGTAGCGTGAGCAGATTTTATGAACTGCAGCGTATGTTGACACGACCAGCAGCTAATTAGATTGTAGATTTATTGAACAACAACGGCTGGTATCTATGATGATAAAACAGATAGATCGGGATCTAAACTTTGGCCTGTGATTCTAATTGATACTATAATATTAAGAAGAGGTCGCTTTGGTCCAAAATCGGAAGGGGTCGCTTTGGTCCAAAATCGACAGTCGCCAATTTCACTCATTTTCACAAGCAATGTTAGGTAAATATGTTCTCAAAAACAAGATAAAATTTTAGGGTTCGGGCTCGAAGTTAAGTTATGCCAGTTTTTCACGTTTAATTTCATTTATGAGTTCTTCAAGGTCAGGCGGAGGCCGAACGTGAGCGAAGATTGGGTTGAAAATTGGGCACCAGATTAAAACATTCGCAGAGGTAACATGTCACTGCGAACGTGGACCGAAGTTTGAAAGCCAATCGCTCCCAATGCATACTTTAATTATAAACTGAGCTCACTTTGGCGTGCTTTGCAGCAAAGCTTTATTTCGCGCTTAATAGCATAGACAACTCTTTAGACCATAGTTAAATTAGAAAAGTTGTTCCTCGTCTAAGTAACTGATACCCAATTTAACTATGTTGGAAAAAATGCAACGGGAGTCCACGCACACTCTCTCACTGTCCGCATGAAAATAGCAGGGGGATTGGGGTACACACACTTACTTAGTATGTGCATGAATCATACATGTGCTTGGGGGGATTTGGGGGGGGGGGTTTCACCCCCCCCCAGACCTGGAGCCCACCCCTTCAGAACTTCCCCTCCTGCACATGTCTGGCATGAATCAGTTGAATCAAACATGCAATCCTAGAACGATCTCTAAGCGGTGCCCACTTAATTTGTTTAACAATAGCCTTGCAATTCTGCAGTATTAATTGGACATACTTGCTAAAGTGGTTTTTTTCAGAAGGCAACTACGGCTATCAAAATATCGATGGGCCGGTTTTAAAGGAGCAGCGTCGGTTTGCTCTTTCAGTTCTCAAAGACCTGGGATTCGGAAAACCCATAATTGAAGAAAAAATTCACAATGAGGTATAAGTTTTAAAATTGATAAATCAGAAACTGGAAAACAAAATTGAATCCCCTATTCCAAACTGTTTAACGCAGGGTTCAAATTTGGTGAACATCGAAATAATTACTGATCTGGATCTGCGCAAAAAACATTAATTTAAGTTCTCAATGAGCACCTAATTATTTTGTTTAATAGATTGAAGTTTTGATTGAACGATTGGCTGAATCTAAAGGTTCGGAAATAGATTTATCATTGCCGCTCAAAACCGCCGTATCAAATGTGATTCTTTCGTTAATCATTGGAAAAACGTTTGCACATGACGATCCAGAGTTCAACAACTATCAGAACCGAGTTGCCGGTAAGTAAATAAGTTTAACCAGCCTTTAGTTGTTTAACTAAATCTATTTACTGGAACATAAAGGTTACACGATGTTCGATACAAGAAACGGACTTTTGAGAACTGTTGAGAATTTCAGAATTTATGGTCTCTGCCTGTATTGCATTCACTGGTCCGCATGAGTCAACGAAATGTTTCGTATTCGAATCGATTCAGGAATTCGTCCCCCCCTCCTTTGAATACACACCTGCAGTATATTGACGGTGGACCCAGTTTACTTAAGTCTCTTACTTTAATAGACGAAAGAATATGCAGAAATTACGGCGATCTTTGAACAACTGTCTCATGTGTGCTATGTTAAATCTGTGATTGAGTTACCACATACTGTGTAGACCACATCCATTCAGCTGCATTTTGCATTCTCATGTGTTTCCTTAGAGATTAAAGGCTTTGATCTTATGAATTGTGTGTTTTCAATGAACTTACCACACTGGGCACGTTTCCACAAAATTCTTTTCTCCTACCGATTTTAAACTAATTATTTGGTTTATATTCGAGAAACTTAAGATAGCCTGCTCAGTAAAACAACATCATCCTGCTTTAATGAGCGAACGCTCTAAAATTTGGTTGGGAGTTGGAAATCAACCCTAAAATTAATTTTGTTCAGGAATCCCTTATATTCCGAAGTCCACAAACATCTAAACTAGCTGTTACAATTACATCATGCAGTCTTCATGAATCATAGCTTTCTTTTAATACGTAAGAAAATAAAATATTCTTGTGTTTTAGAGAACATTCTGGTAATTCAGAAGGTTGTCTTCCTCGAACTATTGCCGTTTGCTAACTGGTTTATTCCGTTTTTCACAGAATTGAACACAATGATTGAAAACAGAAAACATATGGTCACATTTTTTGAGAAACAAATTGCTGAGCATCGAAAAGATCTCTGTGATTCTGAAGGTAAAGTAAATTTCCTTTTGTTTAAAGTTTAAAATTTTCGCTACTTGCAAGTTGAAGATAAGAATTCTATTAAATGTTATTTTAGTTGTTATTAAATGTTGTTTTCCGCCAAAGGTTCCTGGAAGTGTTGACGTTTCTGAGGTTAAAAAATTCAGGCAATTTCAGAAATATCAGATTTTTAGAACGGTACTTCCATTTTCGGGAACGACAATGTGGACATTTCTTAATTAATTCGTTTCAAACTACCTGAAGTGATAGCCGGTGATAAATAGCAATGTGCAGAGTTTGAAGAGCCCAGAGAATTATATAATACACAACAGGGATTTGTTCACATTTTCAAATATTGCTATTCATAGGGACTGAATTATTGTGCACAATTTTTTGTAAATGCAGGGGCATTTTGAGTATTTTATGAATGTTTAAAGGTCAGCTCGCCACATTTTTAAAACAGGTACAGGGCCCCTCAGGAATCGGTGCCCTTGTTAATGTATGTTTAGAATACACGCATAGCGGGCAAATTTTTTTAAATGAAGGGTCCAATTTGCGGGGGGGGTCAGCCATTTAGTGTGCAGAGGATGTGTCAGGCTTGTAATACATAGAGTATGCCAGCTATCATAATCTTATGTACTCTTAATACAACCCAAACAAAAGCCACCCTTTTAAACCATCTAGATTTGATTTCTGTGCGATCCACAATTACTTTATCATTGGCGACTGGAATATGTAATGGAATAAACAAGAGTTTGTGTTAAAATGGGTCAAAAATGGTTATCCTTCGATCATCATCAAAAGAAGATTTAAGAAGCAGAATAAACCCAATCATAGAATCTGGTTTTCTATGTCCTTATTCTAATGATAGAAGTCCAAGCTATAATTGTTCATGTATAAATCTGTATATTAACATCAGAGTTGCCAGCCCAATTTGAGTATCAATTGGTGAACAAAAACGTCATAACAAAAACGTCAGAAACCATCCAAATTTAAAAGTGTAAATAAACTTGCAAGTAAGATTGGCTGTGGCTGCCGACTAGTAGCAGAGTAAGAGTTATAATGGCCTATGCATGAACTGGGATACACACTAAAACATGACGCGCAGTACGTAATAGATCCTCTATCCGTCTTAAATATGATCATTAGTAAACTACTGTTATATCAAGTTGAATACCGAATAATTGTGTTAATATTGAATTGATTGGAAGGGAGGGACGAGTAGAATGAAAATTTAGTTAGCACTTTTGGTTTATCCCCCCTAGTAAAAAGCCTACCCATTTTTCTTGTGGAGGTTGTAATGGAATAAACAAGAGTTTGTGTTAAAATGGGTCAAAAATGGTTATCCTTCGATCATCATCAAAAGATTTAAGAAGCAGAATAAACCCAATCATAAAATCTGGTTTTCTATGTCCTTGTTCTAATGATAGAAGTCCAAGCTATAATTGTTCATGTATAAATCTGTATATTAACATCAGAGTTGCCAGCCCAATTTGAGTATCAATTGGTGAACAAAAACGTCATAGTCTGACTTAATTTGTGAAACGGAAAACTCAACTTGACTAAGATAGAACAGAATCAAGTTATTGAAAGCTGAGAAAACTCCATGGTCAAAATGGGAAAAGACTGGGAATTTCTAGAGATCCCCTAAGAAAGAGCTGGTGTTCTTTCCTTAATGACCCAGGTGCGGTCATTACTCTCCCCTTCTAAAAGATAATTCGGATTAGGAAGCATAGTTTGGCCAGTAAGAATTTTGACACGTACGAATTGGCATGGAAAAGATATTCCAATAGAAAGTAAAAATCCCTATTCTAAGGAGCATGAGAGTTTCCTTCCCCAGTTGTGTATTTTAATTAGTTTCCAATCATTACTAACAACTCTTAGAAGATGGTTCGTCAGCTAACTATATAATAATAGCATACGTAAGGAATCTGCGGTATGCAGTAGTTATGGAACATAAAATGTGTTGATTAGAGTTTGTAAGTGACCTAATAAGTCTGAATGGTCTTATGAAGTATTAACTGATATTTACTGAGGTAATATTTTGTAATTAGCTGATTATTACGTAAGAATTAAATTTTTTCATGGATATGTAACTTGGGCCTATATGAAAGGCAAATTTCTCCTGATTCCAAAAACCCAAACCCGACTTTTCAACTCCCAATACTGAGAAAGTTACAGACAGAAATGTCTTTGTAAGATTACTTCTTGTTTCGTAATCTTATTCTTCAAAAAATGAACCTTCTAAACCTTTAACTTAAGTTGTACTTATGCTTCTATTGCTTGGGAGGCTGTCTGTCTCCCAGACTACACAATGGCCAGGTGCGCCGTTGTTTTATTCCAATTCCTACGTAGTAGAAGTTGTCCTCACGTGAACTCCTGTTGAGGACAAGGCTGGCTGAAGAGGAGGAAAGGTTTTACCTCTTCAAGAAAGAGTCTTAGTATACACTTTTACACCTCTTTTTGAGTCAAAGGGGGGCCGACTGCCTTCCCTGATAATTAAAATAAAATGAAAATTAGTTTGACATAAGTACTTAAGTATGCAAAATATTGTAGATGAAGTTTAAAGTGTCAGAAAATTACATAATTCGCGCATTTCACGGAGATCGAAGTCAAAATTCGCCAAATTACCCCGTTGGTTATGTTTACATGTTAAGCAAAGTTTCGCAAAGTTCGGCCGAATTTCAACACCCAACATTAATCAAAAATGAGTCAGTTGGGGGTAATATTTCCCCATTATCATTAATTCTCGTTCCCTCGGGCTGGCCGATCCTGTCTGGCCTATGATAGAGATAGCAAGTTTCTAGAAGTTTTAAGAAACTTCTAGAAGCTTACACACAAAATTTAGAGAAAATTTTGGAACTCTTTTCGACTCGAGCTGTCAGCGAGCTGTCAGAGAGCTGTCAGCTTTAACCTCAAAACTTTAAACTCAGTCAGTGTCCGTTTAGTAACGACAGAGAACGGTCGTTGTTTTGCACCCCCTCTCCCTAGTGTGTATTGTTTCTCGGACCACAGGTGTGGTACGGGAGCATAGCAATACACACTCCCCTTTAGGACGCAAATAGGACTTTTCTGGCCCTCAGGCCAGAAAAGGGCTGAGAATTCAAGCACGGACACTTCAACTTGAGGAGCTATATGGGTTTTGTTACACCCGGCTCAAAATTGCAAAATTGAGGACAAAAAAACCTAGGAATTTTCTCTTTATTGTGGCTCTAGAGCCTTATTTTTTCATATTATGTAGTTTTTGGCCTCAGGTCCCTTTTTTCTCTTTTATAGTCGAAAAACGGCTAGACCCGGAACTCTCTGTCTTATCAGGCTTGTTGGCCTTTGCCCCCATTTTCGGAATTTATATTTATTTAATATTCAGGGACCTCGTGGCTAGTTCAGGTTTTGATGGAAAGATCGGGAATTGAGCGGGACCCCTCCTTATTTGAGTGAGGTAGAGGGTCCTTTGGTTACGACCCTGAGGTGTTCTTGAGCTAATTAAGGATCGCTTTCCCCACAGCCGGCAACCAGGAGTTGCCGGCCATTCTGTTTAAGACCAAGGCGCAATTTATTTGAAATACACTGTATTGTAATTGCATTTTATTTTAGCGTTAGGTCGGCATCTTAAAATTTATAGGTAAAAAAAGGAACGATATTTCAACAATAATTAATCAAGAATTTAACGGGGAATAGCCGGCTTCCCCCAATAAAATGTTAATTAGTATAGCTGTCCTTAGCCATATGTTTTTTAGTAATAATTGCCACGCAATTATTACTCACCGGCTTTCATCAAAATTGTTTTCAAAATTCCAAACTTTATCAAAGTGTCTAATTATTAGACCAAAGTTATAGCAAAATTAATCAAAGTTCCCAAAATTCAACTCGAAATTTCCCAAAATGTGCACATAGTTAGGAGTAGCTAGTTATAGTGTAGATTAATATATAGTTAGTTATTAGTTATGTGTTGAACTTGTGTATTTGCGTATGTTTGTGTGAATGTGTTTGAGTGCGTATACGAAGGTGTCCAAATTTTACGTAAGTTGATATTTCAAGTAAATCCGTAAATAGTTGTAAAATCATTACTCTAATTAAGTTTTATGATGTGGCTGTGTGGCTGATTTAATATAATTGTGGAATAGATGCCGACATTGCATGACTGCGGAGTGAAGGTGCACAATTGTTGAACGGCTGGTTGAATTTGAATAATTGTGGTATAAATCTGCCTAATTGGAGAATAAGTGCTTAAAGTTGTACTATTGCGAAATGAGTTGTATAACTGCCGAATAAGTGCTTAAAGTTGTATAATTGCGTAGAAAGTTGCATAATTGTCGAATGAATGTTTGAATTAATTTGTATAAGTGCTGAATGGATGTTTGAAGTTGAACTGCGGCACAGAAACTGTTTAATTTCCAAATGAATGTCTGACGTCGAATGGTTGTGGTATAAAAACTGTACAGCTGTTAAATAAGTGTCTGAATCTGTATGACAAAGGGGGTAAATGTCTGAGTCTGTACAGTTGCAGAATCAGCATCAGCTCCTGTAATCAAAACTCCCCACAGGAACCCCTTTTAGCTAACAGGAGTAATAGTGCTTAGAAGATCGACACACATTACACCCCAGAAAAGTATAACTTAAAGAAATTACAACAATTCAAGAAAAGCTTAGTGTAAAAATCATTTTCGGATACAGATATTGCTATTTGGTTCGCAGTCGCGCTATCATGCAAAAACATAAATAGATAATGAAGGTGGAGTCCAATACGGTTGTCAATCTTATATACTCTTACAAACAACGTCTTAATGCACTATGTTAAGTCTCAGTCTTACGCCCATCTGGTGCATGGGGGTTAATCTCGCCAGAACTGTTTGAAATTCCGATAGTTGCCTAGCTATGTTTATGATTGAGCATATAATTAGAAAACGCGCAGTAATTCAGCAATTGAGGTCAACAAGAGGCATAATTGAGCATTAGCTATGTCAGAATCATAACATGCAAAGTAAGCAGTGAATCAGCGCCCCGGGTTATCAGGACCCCCTAGAATAGATAATTCTTGTTTAAAGATCTTTGATTCGCCCACGCGGACGGTCTCGTACCAAAAGGGTGTGCGCATCGCAAAGAAGGGATCTCATATCCAATTGCTGCACAATAATTAGGCGATGTTTCATCGTAAGGTAACAGCTCCGACATTTGCACCGAAAGCTACTGGGAGTTACGTAAGCTATCAACGGTAAGCTATAGACTAGCTTTAACTGACATTGTTATGTACATACTAGTATAATGTAGCCAAGACTGTGCCGTTTTCGCCAAATCCTGCAGTTTCAAGCCCGTACTCAAAATCCTTTATACATAAGTCTGGTTGTCATCCTCATACAGTTTTATACTGTTTTGAGCATTAAAGTGCCCAAGATTGGTCTTAGTCAACTCTTAAATAATCTGAAAAATAATATGTTGGTCGCTAGCAAACACTAGTGATCAGTAGATCTAGAAGTCCACTGTTTGAAAGAAATCGTACAGAAACCGAATATAAGGATAAGAACTGTGTTATACTCACAATTTCCTGCAACATTATGCAGGAAATTGTCCTAAAAAGTAATATTCGGTTAATTTTCGAATTAAAGTTTCAAAAATCGTGCAAATACAAAATACTCAAAATCAAGATTGTACAACAAACTATATTTTGTCAGGTTTTGAATAATTGTGCAAGATCAAAGACGTACAGTTTCACGTTCTCATCCGAAAGCCTTTGAAGTGAGTAATAGTTGCTGGGTTTGATTCCCGCACTTGTTTTCGGAATTAATGGGTTTTATCCCATTTGATTCAGGTCAGACGAAGCTGCTGCCTGCCAGAATTCTCGGATCAGTGTCTGTGATTAGCCTGTGGTCGTCAAAATTGGAGTGATTATCAGTAGTGCATCAGTATCAGTCAGACGGAAGTAGTCAGTCAGTATTCGGAATTTAGTCAGAATTGGTCATTGTTGATCCAGTCTTTGAAGGTACATTGGCGGTTATCAGCACCTGGCAACAGTATAAGGCAGAGACAGTCTGGCTCGCGACCTACTCTATTTGGGAACCATTAAAACCTAACGTTTCTAATCGTTGAAGAATCATTTATATAAACTGTCGAAATATCTGAAAATGTATTCCTTTGCCTGTTTGTTTGTCACCTATTCTGAAGTTATCCTTCCCCTGTTGTCTCTGGCTTAGGCCAACTGCCAAACTATACTAGACGAAGAAGTTGCTCTCAGAAGGAAGATAGTGAAGCCGTTTTAAATTTAGCTGTTTAATCTACTTAAAACTAGCATTTGAAGCCTTCTCCCGGTACTACCCCGCCTAGACCGACCCCTGTATTGTTTACAATCCAAACTTCCCTAACCACTCGTGAGGTTGCAGGCGTAACCTGACGGGATCACCCAACTCCATAGACCGGATCTGTTCAGAACCGACACCCTGTTCACTTTATTAATTATCTGTTATATTGAGCCTGTGTTGTAGTTTTTCTGTAAAGGACGAATAGAGAGTAGAGTTGAGTTATATACACGATACGCAACACTACCTAACGTGCCCAGTCATAATACCTGAAGAAGAGGACCAATAATTAGGCCTAAAAGTAAATAGTGACCGGTTGAATCTTAAGTTTAATTAGTTAACATCTGGTAAACCCTTATCTCCTAAAACAACCCTATTCCCGAGGCTGGCAACTCTGGTAAATTTAATACTATGTATCGTGTGAACATTGTAAATCAAGTCGTTGTTAATAATTGCCGTGAAACACTTTTGTCCATTCTACTATAACCATAATCTGTCTAATTAATAAATTAATCTTGTTGCGTGTAATCGTCAGTCTACCTTCTAGCCAGCTGAAAAGAGATCCAGGTGCGGTCTCCTCCAAGAGTAAAGGTAAACTGTTCAGATCTAAATCAGATCTGAACCTCTAGTATCAAGTCCAGTTTAGAGAGTTGAGTTTTGACCTGTCGCGTCGGAACTCTCCTATCCATACTCCAGGTGCGATTGGATAAAGCCTAAACCCGCTTTACCTAAACGAACTCACACTAGTACCCCTAACAGGTTGGCTGTAGAGATCCTCGATTTTGGCAAATCACCTTTCG
This sequence comes from Trissonchulus latispiculum, assembly GCA_030248195.1. Taxonomy (NCBI): domain Eukaryota; kingdom Metazoa; phylum Nematoda; class Enoplea; order Enoplida; family Ironidae; genus Trissonchulus; species Trissonchulus latispiculum. The sequence continues at coordinate 76,316 of JASAND010010842.1, read as the reverse complement.
GGAATCTGGTACATAAGTTTGACTATTTAGGCAAACGCGCTAACCTTCCGTGTAAGTGAACTTCTAACCTAAACGACCCCATTTTCGAAATCAAATTAAATTGGTCAAGTTTTCTGTTTCAATCTAACTCAGTTCATTACACGGTAAATAGCAATTTTTTGAGCCCCCAGTGAGGACCCATTCCTACTAAATCCAGTGAGGACCCATTCCTACTAAATCCAGTGAGGACCCATTCCTACTAAATCCAATGAGGACCCATTCCTACTAAATCCAGTGAGGACCCATTCCTACTAAATCCAGTGAGGACCCATTTCTACTAAATCCAGTGAGGAACCATTCCTACTAAATCCAGTGAGGAACCATTTCTCCCTTTTCCAGTCAGGAACCTTTCCTACCTATCTCAGTGAGGACATCTATCAGTGACCCCATGGAAACCAGCCTATCCTCAACTCTTTGTGTCGATCAAGTGACTCCTGAAACCTGTCACGAAACTGATTTGCAGGTTTCATCCAATGGAAACCCCCTGTTCCTCGTGGTCTGGGTCCACATCGTTATTATTATAATGGTCCTAATACCTTATTTGTCTTCTATAAGCAGTTTTGCTTATCGATTGATCATCCTTCCCCATGTTGCCACCACGTAAACCGAAACGGGTTTGTCCCTCTTGTGCAATTTTCTTTTCAGCCCCAACCGTGCACTCAGTTGCCGTTCAAACTGTGGAATTCAGTGATAGCGGTATAGAATTGGATGATTCGGACGATTTGACTTCTCAAGATCTGGAGCTGTTCATAAATGAAGATTTATCCGCTGGTACAACAGATGCCTTGCTGGTCAGAGCAAGTGCACCCTATCCTGAATCCCACGAACATCCTAAGATGATCCCCCTTAAGGAAGAATCTTCTCCTGAATCAGACAAAGAAAGGATTAAGCCACAAGAAGTATCTATCTCCCCGACAAGCAAAACCACCACAGTCCAAGAGGAAGATGAGTCTTACTTCCCATCTCAACCAATAGACATGCAGGCTGTCAGAAGATTTGGACAACGAGCGCTGGCCCGATTTGGAAGGATAGCATCTGAAGAAGAACTTCACAACCAGCTGACTAGTGACATCCTTATGTCATCAGGGAGCCCCTCTCATCCAAGAAAGTTGGAGTTTTGGGTTGTAGACCTTAGCAAGCCCCTTCCCTCAATCAGGACTAAGGAAAATCAGACAGGGACATCAGAAGAATCTAAGTTTCCTGCGCCTGAGAATACGGATAATCCAAGAAACCGCAGGTCATCCTTTTGGCCCAGACCTGTTGACGAAGATGCTATCTATAAGCTAAGTCAAAGGGTCCTGGACAGGTTCGGAAAACAAGTCTCTCAAAAGGAACTTTACACTTGTCTGGACAGCGACATCCTGAATGCCCCAGAAGGGTCTTCCTTGCGTGAACAACTTGACCTTTGGATTGAGGACCTTACTAAGCCCTCACCCCCATTTGAAATGACCATCTCACCTGAAATGAATAACCTTTTTGACGAAAAGGTTCAGGACGAGAAATGCCTAGACTGTCCTTTCCCTAGCAATGAACACAGCTGTTTCTTTTTGTCTGAAATTAGTAATGTGGGAAGCAAAAGTTTGGAACGGACCTCCAAAGAAAGATCCTGTTTTCAGTCAGCACTAAAGGAAGTAATGATGCCTTCCTGCCCGCTGTCTTTAGATTTGACAATTCCTCCAATCGAACAGCTGGAACTTTCATCGGCGTCCTCATCCCTGCTTTCTATATCGAAAGTTGCAGATGCTGCCATTGAGTTGCCCAGACTATCAACTCCCTTGACGAGTCCCCAGCAAAGTGTTACATCGCCATCCCCGGTCCCAGTATCCGAAGATGCAGACACTTCAATGCAACTGCTCAGGCTGCCAACTCCTCCAATGACTCCCCAATCCAACGCCGGGTTTCCGTCCCCACACCCAGTATCAGAAGTTGCAGACACTGCTATGGAAATGCCCATGCTACCAAGTCCACCGATAACTCCCAAACAAATGACCCACCAAAGCAGTGCGAATTGGACTAAGCGCTCATCTGCTGCGTCATCCAAACGACAATCTAGATTTGACACAGCTGTTACTGGTATGGGCGAACTTGTCAAGATCAGGAAAGAAAAGTCCAAGATTAAGAAGAAGAAGGAATTGGAAGCAGGAGACAAGATTGACTTCTTGCGTGCTCAACTAGGAGTGCAGTTTCCTGATACAGCCGCTCAGTGCAGGGCTTCTGTAATGTCTGAAGACGAGATGGACCTGCCAGAAGCAGATTTCATGAAGGCTGAACTAGTAGAGGAGGAGAATGTTCAGTTTAAGAAGGAGAGAGAAGTAGAACCAGGCGACAGGATTGCCGCTTTGGGAAATCAGCTAGAGTTACTGTTTCCGGATCCACTGGAACAACAGAAGACCCTGGATGCGGCTGACAGTGAGTCTATCGAGACCTGCGTGCATGGGAGCTGTCTTCCGCTGAGAATGGAAGCAAGCGAACAAAGTTGTGTCAGCAGTTGTCAAGACGACATTGTTGGACCCGCGGAACTGCACAGGTTGGATGCATCAGAAGTTCAATGGTGGAATTCTTCTGAAAACCGACAGCAGGAGCAACAACTCGAAGCAATAAAGGAAATAACGAAAGTTATGCGTACGCAGGCAACATCAGCAGCTATGCTCCATATAAGTCGGTTTTCCGGACTAGATCACGAGAATAGTTTGGATCACCTTGCTCATGTACAAGCAGTTTGCTCTGTACACAATTGCTCCGAAGCAGAAATGGCTGACATACTACCCTTAACTTACCGGAAGGGCGCAAGAGATCTTTCGCGCTCAACAGTTCTTTTCGTGGAGCTCATGGGATGAATTGAGAACAGAAGTAATGGAGACGTTCATCAGCAAGGCAGATGTACTAACTGCTACCAAGTTGGTTAATAAGATGGTTCAACAGCCCTCAGAATCGGTCACTGATTTCTATCTGAGGCTGAATAGGTGTGCTCGCGTCGCATATATGGATTCTGTGCACAATACCTTTGCCCAGCAGCACTTGAAAAATGTATTCCTCCTCGGACTCAACAACAAACTGCAAAAGATGGTGCCTAATTCTGTTGACTCGTTGACTGACGCGTGGAAGCTTGCCATTTCGGCGGAAAGTAGTTGCCAGAGCTACAGAGGACCATCTCCTGTGCCGCAAACAAATGATCCACCATTGTCATCATCGAGTGAGACTAATGAATTAGCTGAAATGTCCCTCATCCCCAGGAAGAAGCCGAAACGCCCTTCTCAGCCCCGCGTATGCTTCAATTGTGGAATTCGTGGGCACACAAAGAAACGATGCCGCAGGTCTGGTGGAGGCTCAATGTACCGTGGGTCATGCAGTTCACCCCTTGGACCCCCAGGCAGCTCAAGAGAACCTGATGACGGCTACATTAGTCCCAAATCTCCCACCTGGAAACAGTGTCGCAGGCTTGGTGGGGGCTCAGCCAGCTTTGAGCTGTACAGTTCACCCCTTGGATCCCCAAGAAGCCCAACAGAGTCGAATGATGACAAGATTAGTCCCAAATCTTCCAGTATCAACCATGTGAATGGGCAGTATGGTGAATACAAAGTCCCGTCAACCTGCACTAATTTCGGAAACACCGAATGTGCTGGTCACGTATCCACCGCTTTTCCTCCGAACACCTTCATCCCCGTGAAGTGAGACTATCAAAAGAGGTCCTTCATTCCCTGGGGAGCTGAATGCTCCAAAAGAAATAAGTCCTTATGTTTCAAAGTTTACTTGGGAGCTGAAGCTCTAGTTCATTTGAGTTGAGATTGCAGTCTGGTGGTAGGGAGCTAAAGCTCAAGGGGGCTTATGCCCCAAAGTTGTGGAATCACCAGGACTGTAGGGAGCTCATGCTCCAGTGGAATATATATTAAACTAGAAAATTGGAATAATTTAAAGTTTGGGAGCTTAATGCTCCGCTGGGCTTATTTCTCAAGAGAATTGTTGTGGGAATGAAGTCATCATCGGTAGGATTGGCTAAGTGTGTGAATGTATAATTATGTATGGAAGTGATTACTGTAGTTGTTTACAATTTTTGATTATTCTGCAGCAGTTAATAAGCCAACTTTGCATTTAAAATGTATCTGATATCTGAAAATCTGAAACTTGTATCGTACATAAATTACAATATTGCCAACGCTCTGGTGGCTGATGTCCTTACATTATTATTTTTAATACCCCTGGCAGTATAATAATCATCTGAAAATGAATAAGCCTCGTGCATAAACTTAAATAGATATAAGGGTGTTGTTGATATCATCCTGTTTATCATCCTTTTTCTCTAATTTTCTCTCTCAGTTCTAGCAACATTAAAGAACAACAAGCAACAAAAAAGAATTAATGTTCCGAAGTTAATCTAAATTTTCTACAAATTGATGTATCTGTGTTTTTATTAATTACCTTTTTTATTAATTACTAACGGTTATGTGTTTAACCTTAACTATTTAACAAGAATTGTTTTGGTGTATGAACAGTTTTGTCGGTGGTATCCTTGTGTTGTTCGCAAGCGCGCAACGGGCAATACTGGATGACTCTGCTGGTTCGTATACCGAAACTAAATCTTAAGTTTCTACATGAGGCACTGTGGGTCTACTGAACAGTAGCGTGTCTGCATGTAATAGGGGCTATTTCAGAAACAATTATACAATCTTTTTATTCAAACTTTACTCTTTTTTTTCTATGTCCTTTCTTATCAAATGCTAGCTTATAGTTGCTGAAATGTAAATCATCTTAACATTTTAGAACAGTTATAATCCTGAGTCCATAATGAGGTGCTTATTCTGTCATCACTCTCAAATATATCTGACTGTAACATTTAGAGTCTTGGAGTGGATTGAGAGCGGTAATTGTATGAGTGTGTGGTCACAATATATCAGTTTAGCAGGAGTCATAATGTTAACCCTGTCCTTATAACAGTAGCCGTAAGGTGTAACTGTATTAATATGATAGGAATCTAAGTCATAGATAGTGTAGATGACTTATCTGAGATTTGTAATAACTGCAGCTACAATTCCATGGATTTGTTCATGGGTATTCGTGATGGTTCCCTTGGTACCGTACTGGAAACCCTAATCCTATCAACGCCACTGTACAGCTCTAGGCATTAGAGCTGAATCCTTCACTGTTTCACCAAATCTTTACGGTCCGTTATTCGTTCATGTACAACACGTCATGGATTGTGTGGTACTGTTCCAGGCACACTGGCCAATTACAGTTTGTTATTTCCCGTACCCTGAAAATGTGAGCTTCTTCTGAAGTTTATGGGTTTGGTATATTCAAGCTTACCCCTTCAACCGCAAAATTGCCCTGTATTGACCCCTCCATGGAAACCCAAACTCCCTGTCTGGAAGCCCCCAGAATCAAAAAAATTAAATAAACACCTACCTGCTTTTTCAAGCATTTTGCCGCGACTAGTTTTCGCACTTCTTTGATGGAAATGATTTGTGATCTTTGTAACTCCGAATTCAAATCATTTAAAGTCATTCAAGTCTAAAGTATCGCTGCCAGATTCTACAGCTGTTCTGTGGCTGTCGAGGTACCAGGACCTCTCAAGACAAAAGCTGAGCAAGTTGTGGGATGCGGCAGTAACTGTATTTTTTTTAACGAAAGTGTTTTTCTTTTTCCTCTACATTTCTTATTCTGTGAACCATTTTTAATTTCCGGATTTGGTTCTACTTTTGTCGTATGATGCCAGCTCAATGAGCCCCTTGCATTGCCCTTTTGTCAACCGGTATCAGTTCAGTAAAGAGACAGAAGATGAAGTTACCGTAGAGACAGAACTGCCCCTGTTTCCCTTATCTGGCAAACTTATGGTGACATGGTGGGCCCCAGTCCCACTGTTGATAGATGGCGTAACGCCCGTAAACGAGGTCTCAGTAACCTAGTAATTTTCTAATCTCCAGGGATGGAAAAGGGATATCTATCTGTATCCCCCTATGCCAATAAATGCAGATATGTGGGCATTCGGCATTCCCTAAGTCCTAATTCGTCCCTGGCTGTCATCACATACTCCGTTTCCAATGCACTCTGTGGAGGATCCTGTTTCTTATTGCGCCCTAATTATTTCCAAGAACAAGACCAGAGAAGCGGAATTTGGTCAGTTGTAACAGTGTAGACTCTCCCGTCATGATTCCATATGAATCCTAACCACTTACAGTATTTATGCGTGGAATGCTTTTATGAATCCTTGCATGCCAGCTCTTGTCCCGTGTAAAAGTCCAACAGTTCCTTTTCCGCTATTCGTTCCCTGTAAGTTTATCTCTGGAAATTTATGCCCTCTTTCCGTTGAAGTACCTGGATAGTGCTGTAAAATATGTAATCATGTGATCTGTTATGTAACATTCAGGGACGATCGGGAGATTCTAAAACTACTTTACTGCTAAAGTATAAGCTATAATTTCGTGCACGACCTAGACTAAAGTTTAGCTTTACGTTGACTTAAATTAGCGGAGCTCTCACACTTTAATACAGAAAAGTAAAAATATGTGGCTCAAGTTGTATGTGTGTATCCAAAGAAATATATTTTCGCTGCAGAAGCTGTAACGAAATTAACCACGACGTCCAATTTTGATGATGCAAAAAGCTGAACGGAGATTTGTTGTCAATGAGGATTTGTTATGTGATATTAAATAATATCTTCTGTGCCTATGTTTTTAATTTGTTCATGTAAACCAGAGTTGCCAGAAGGGAAAATGACTCCCCCGTTTCACGGTCTACACCTTGTATACATACTGTATTTACTGTTATATAAATTTACGTTATGTATTCATATTATTATATTAATCATTATATGTTTGATGTTCATTATCATGTTTTCTGTGTTAAACAGTTGCATGGAATCAAACTGCTTCATCTCTGTTGTGGACGAATAGTCTTCCAAAGTCCCCTCAGCACCAAAAGTTGTCGAACATTTGTTCATTTTTGTTTCCAAGTATCATGTGTCCATGAAGTTCCTGGTTGATCCTTATCTGAATGGTGTAGTATCTCACCTTGGTATCCCAATCTCACATGGGACTCGTTTTTCAACTTTCGTTTGAAACTCTTTCCCGTGCTCTTTGTGAGAATCCGGCCCCTATCCATACCTCTCTGCAGTAACTGGGCCGTAATCTTTTGTAAAAATTGGCCTCCTTTAAAGCATAGTCTCCTCCCAGTATTGCTGAACTTCGCCTCCAACTTTCCAAACGCTCTTCCTTTTTATCCACACATTACCTCCAGACCCCTCAAATCCTCTGCCGCTAAGGAACTCAATTTGTGTACATTGTCTTTGGCTTTATTTTACTTCATCCTATGTTCATTGTTTTGACTATATATGATGCTTGCAGTATCGTTTCGTTTGGGAGGATTACTATCGCGGTAGACTCATATTTTGCGACTTTCACATAATCTGTAATTCTTCCAAGCAATTTTCGTTTCGTATGTTTGCATAACAAAATAGCAGTCAGTTAATAATAATAAATTATAGTATCAATATGCTGGAAAGTTCTAAAAAATTCAACAAAACTGTCCCCAGGCCCCGGATCACCCGTCCCAGTGCTGCCGGAGTGCAGCAAGCAGTCATTACAAGTTCTAGCTCATGTTTTATGAACACATGCAGTTCCCAAGTCCCTCATATGAATGACTAAACATATATATTTTCCCTTAAAAAAGTCTAAAGAAAATATATTCGGCGAGTAACTTGCATTTGTTACTCAAAATAGAAGCGTTTATTTTACGATTCTTTTAATTTGTTAACCTGTAGTCCCTTCCCGTTAACATCAGTAAACCTTCTACCTAATTCACCCCCCCCCCCCAAGTAGGAATCCTAGAGTTTTTTGCCTATGAGGAATGGATAGAACAGTTAATTGATTATACGGCTGGACAAAAAAACTGCTTGTACTTGATGCCCATATCTGTTTCTAATTCAGCGTATTTTGTTCTATGTCTTTATGTATTATGTTATATTTTAAGATGTAGTTGTGCATTTATATTATTTGAGTCAGGAAGGGTATTATTCGTCAGAGACTAACAAGACAAAATTCTTTCATTGGTTTGGCGAATTTCATTTTGTTGTTAACTTATCTCTCAAGTGAGCAAAATGGATAACCGGTATTTCTGAATTTTAACTTTAACACCAGAGGGAAGAGTTAGGACAAGTGGGTCACAGAAGGCCAACCTTTAATAAATGCTGAAACATAAGCCAGGCGCGCTTATCAACCCACTCCCATGACTGTACTGAGCCAGGTGCGTTCAGAATAGGTAATATTAAGAAACCATCCAAATTTAAAAGTGTAAATAAACTTGCAAGTAAGATTGGCTGTGGCTGCCGACTAGTAGCAGAGTAAGAGTTATAATGGCCTATGCATGAACTGGGATACACACTAAAACATGACGCGCAGTACGTAATAGATCCTCTATCCGTCTTAAATATGATCATTAGTAAACTACTGTTATATCAAGTTGAATACCGAATAATTGTGTTAATATTGAATTGATTGGAAGGGAGGGACGAGTAGAATGAAAATTTAGTTAGCACTTTTGGTTTATCCCCCCTAGTAAAAAGCCTACCCATTTTTCTTGTGGAGGTTGTAATGGAATAAACAAGAGTTTGTGTTAAAATGGGTCAAAAATGGTTATCCTTCGATCATCATCAAAAGAAGATTTAAGAAGCAGAATAAACCCAATCATAAAATCTGGTTTTCTATGTCCTTGTTCTAATGATAGAAGTCCAAGCTATAATTGTTCATGTATAAATCTGTATATTAACATCAGAGTTGCCAGCCCAATTTGAGTATCAATTGGTGAACAAAAACGTCATAGTCTGACTTAATTTGTGAAACGGAAAACTCAACTTGACTAAGATAGAACAGAATCAAGTTATTGAAAGCTGAGAAAACTCCATGGTCAAAATGGGAAAAGACTGGGAATTTCTAGAGATCCCCTAAGAAAGAGCTGGTGTTCTTTCCTTAATGACCCAGGTGCGGTCATTACTCTCCCCTTCTAAAAGATAATTCGGATTAGGAAGCATAGTTTGGCCAGTAAGAATTTTGACACGTACGAATTGGCATGGAAAAGATATTCCAATAGAAAGTAAAAATCCCTATTCTAAGGAGCATGAGAGTTTCCTTCCCCAGTTGTGTATTTTAATTAGTTTCCAATCATTACTAACAACTCTTAGAAGATGGTTCGTCAGCTAACTATATAATAATAGCATACGTAAGGAATCTGCGGTATGCAGTAGTTATGGAACATAAAATGTGTTGATTAGAGTTTGTAAGTGACCTAATAAGTCTGAATGGTCTTATGAAGTATTAACTGATATTTACTGAGGTAATATTTTGTAATTAGCTGATTATTACGTAAGAATTAAATTTTTTCATGGATATGTAACTTGGGCCTATATGAAAGGCAAATTTCTCCTGATTCCAAAAACCCAAACCCGACTTTTCAACTCCCAATACTGAGAAAGTTACAGACAGAAATGTCTTTGTAAGATTACTTCTTGTTTCGTAATCTTATTCTTCAAAAAATGAACCTTCTAAACCTTTAACTCAAGTTGTACTTATGCTTCTATTGCTTGGGAGGCTGTCTGTCTCCCAGACTACACAATGGCCAGGTGCGCCGTTGTTTTATTCCAATTCCTACGTAGTAGAAGTTGTCCTCACGTGAACTCCTGTTGAGGACAAGGCTGGCTGAAGAGGAGGAAAGGTTTTACCTCTTCAAGAAAGACTTAGTATACACTTTTACACCTCTTTTTGAGTCAAAGGGGGGCCGACTGCCTTCCCTGATAATTAAAATAAAATGAAAATTAGTTTGACATAAGTAGTTAAGGGGGGGGTCCATTTTTGGCCGATTTTTCGACCATCTCCGATTTTGCTCATTTTCACATATTTTGTTGTCCAATTGGTATATTTTAACGAGTTTTTGAAATGAAGGTCGGATCTCTTACGGTTAGCGAGTAATTTCACCTCAAAGTCGATGTCAGTATGTGTTAAACATAGGAAACTGAAAAAGTGGTGATTTTTTCCGTGCGCCAGAGAAATCTCGCAAACGACAAAACGGAGCACTTCAACGTTCATCTTATATCTTAAATACGATCTCGAAGGGTGATTTGTAGGAAGCAGAATTTTAATTTAGGCCTTCCAAAATTTTTAATTAATTTTTTAAGTGTGCGAACAGCCAAATTTGACTGTTTTGCAATGTTAAAATTGGGGGTCAGCAAGTTTGATGAAATATTCTGAAAGCTGTAAGGCCTAATTAAAAATTCTACTTCCTACAAATCACAGCTTATGACAAGACCATTCGAACGATACCAATTGATCCTGGTTAGCTCTGTCCGATTTCGAGATTTTTCTGGCGCCGAAATATCACTTTTTAGCAAAATTTCGGAAATTCACGTTTTTTGGCAAATAACATAGAGCTATGGCATTACAGACCTACAAACTGGCTGACTATCTATTTGCGCATTATTATTGATGACTTTAGGTCAAGTTTGGGCACAAATGGTGCCGGTTAGTGCACCCTGTTGGTCGCTGGGGTCAAATATGAGGGTCTGACAACCATAATCTCAAAAATAGTGAATTTTCAAATTTTTCGAAATATGTTAAATTTTATATCAATCGAAAGCTCTCATTGTCGGGAACATTTTTTCTTCTTGGACCATTGCCCGCAAATGCACCAAATTCAGGTTATCGGCCGTTAAATAATTTTCGTGGTCAAGGCTTTCCAGCGCCGGTGCTACTCCCTAAAATCACTAAATAAAGTCATAAAGAAAAGTTTTCCCATTAAAAGCTACCCTAACTTCTTTGTTTGCATCAGATAACAAACATACAACCGAATAAAGCTCTATTCCCAAGGAGGTTCAAGTGTAAAGTGCCTTTATTTGCTGCGCCACCGTCGTATTCACCCGTTTTCAAATTGCATGCAATTAATAATAGCCGGTTACTCGTTAAGTACTGAACGAAACTACTCGAAATTGAAACTCGATATGCAGGACATATGTGACAAAAGTTTGGGTGGAAATCAGCAAAATCCGTGACCATAAAATTTTTCATGGTGGACCCCCCCCCTCTTAAGTATGCAAAATATTGTAGATGAAGTTTAAAGTGTCAGAAAATTACATAATTCGCGCATTTCACGGAGATCGAAGTCAAAATTCGCCAAATTACCCCGTTGGTTATGTTTACATGTTAAGCAAAGTTTCGCAAAGTTCGGCCGAATTTCAACACCCAACATTAATCAAAAATGAGTCAGTTGGGGGTAATATTTCCCCATTATCATTAATTCTCGTTCCCTCGGGCTGGCCGATCCTGTCTGGCCTATGATAGAGATAGCAAGTTTCTAGAAGTTTTAAGAAACTTCTAGAAGCTTACACACAAAATTTAGAGAAAATTTTGGAACTCTTTTCGACTCGAGCTGTCAGCGAGCTGTCAGAGAGCTGTCAGCTTTAACCTCAAAACTTTAAACTCAGTCAGTGTCCGTTTAGTAACGACAGAGAACGGTCGTTGTTTTGCACCCCCTCTCCCTAGTGTGTATTGTTTCTCGGACCACAGGTGTGGTACGGGAGCATAGCAATACACACTCCCCTTTAGGACGCAAATAGGACTTTTCTGGCCCACAGGCCAGAAAAGGGCTGAGAACTTAAGCACGGACACTTCAACTTGAGGAGCTATATGGGTTTTGTTACACCCGGCTCAAAATTGCAAAATTGAGGACAAAAAACCTAGGAATTTTCTCTTTATTGTGGCTCTAGAGCCTTATTTTTTCATATTATGTAGTTTTTGGCCTCAGGTCCCTTTTTTCTCTTTTATAGTCGAAAAACGGCTAGACCCGGAACTCTCTGTCTTATCAGGCTTGTTGGCCTTTGCCCCCATTTTCGGAATTTATATTTATTTAATATTCAGGGTCCTCGTGGCTAGTTCAGGTTTTGATGGAAAGATCGGGAATTGAGCGGGACCCCTCCTTATTTGAGTGAGGTAGAGGGTCCTTTGGTTACGACCCTGAGGTGTTCTTGAGCTAATTAAGGATCGCTTTCGCCACAGCCGGCAACCAGGAGTTGCCGGCCATTCTGTTTAAGACCAAGGCGCAATTTATTTGAAATACACTGTATTGTAATTGCATTTTATTTTAGCGTTAGGTCGGCATCTTAAAATTTATAGGTAAAAAAAGGAACGATATTTCAACAATAATTAATCAAGAATTTAACGGGGAATAGCCGGCTTCCCCCAATAAAATGTTAATTAGTATAGCTGTCCTTAGCCATATGTTTTTTAGTAATAATTGCCACGCAATTATTACTCACCGGCTTTCATCAAAATTGTTTTCAAAATTCCAAACTTTATCAAAGTGTCTAATTATTAGACCAAAGTTATAGCAAAATTAATCAAAGTTCCCAAAATTCAACTCGAAATTTCCCAAATGTGCACATAGTTAGGAGTAGCTAGTTATAGTGTAGATTAATATATAGTTAGTTATTAGTTATGTGTTGAACTTATGTATTTGCGTATGTTTGTGTGAATGTGTTTGAGTGCGTATACGAAGGTGTCCAAATTTTACGTAAGTTGATATTTCAAGTAAATCCGTAATTAGTTGTAAAATCATCACTCTAATTAAGTTTTATGATGTGGCTGTGTGGCTGATTTAATATAATTGTGGAATAGATGCCGACATTGCATGACTGCGGAGTGAAGGTGCACAATTGTTGAACGGCTGGTTGAATTTGAATAATTGTGGTATAAATCTGCCTAATTGGAGAATAAGTGCTTAAAGTTGTACTATTGCGAAATGAGTTGTATAACTGCCGAATAAGTGCTTAAAGTTGTATAATTGCGTAGAAAGTTGCATAATTGTCGAATGAATGTTTGAATTAATTTGTATAAGTGCTGAATGGATGTTTGAAGTTGAACTGCGGCACAGAAACTGTTTAATTTCCAAATGAATGTCTGACGTCGAATGGTTGTGGTATAAAAACTGTACAGCTGTTAAATAAGTGTCTGAATCTGTATGACAATGGGGTAAATGTCTGAGTCTGTACAGTTGCAGAATCAGCATCAGCTCCTGTAATCAAAACTCCCCACAGGAACCCCTTTTAGCTAACAGGAGTAATAGTGCTTAGAAGATCGATACACGACATTACACCCCAGAAAAGTATAACTTAAAGAAATTACAACAATTCAAGAAAAGCTTAGTGTAAAAACCATTTTCGGATACAGATATTGCTATTTGGTTCGCAGTCGCGCTATCATGCAAAAACATAAATAGATAATGAAGGTGGAGTCCAATACGGTTGTCAATCTTATATACTCTTACAAACAACGTCTTAATGCACTATGTTAAGTCTCAGTCTTACGCCCATCTGGTGCATGGGGGTTAATCTCGCCAGAACTGTTTGAAATTCCGATAGTTGCCTAGCTATGTTTATGATTGAGCATATAATTAGAAAACGCGCAGTAATTCAGCAATTGAGGTCAACAAGAGGCATAATTGAGCATTAGCTATGTCAGAATCATAACATGCAAAGTAAGCAGTGAATCAGCGCCCCGGGTTATCAGGACCCCCTAGAATAGATAATTCTTGTTTAAAGATCTTTGATTCGCCCACGCGGACGGTCTCGTACCAAAAGGGTGTGCGCATCGCAAAGAAGGGATCTCATATCCAATTGCTGCACAATAATTAGGCGATGTTTCATCGTAAGGTAACAGCTCCGACATTTGCACCGAAAGCTACTGGGAGTTACGTAAGCTATCAACGGTAAGCTATAGACTAGCTTTAACTGACATTGTTATGTACATACTAGTATAATGTAGCCAAGACTGTGCCGTTTTCGCCAAATCCTGCAGTTTCAAGCCCGTACTCAAAATCCTTTATACATGTTTAAGTCTGGTTGTCATCCTCATACAGTTTTATACTGTTTTGAGCATTAAAGTGCCCAAGATTGGTCTTAGTCATCTCTTAAATAATCTGAAAAATAATATGTTGGTCGCTAGCAAACACTAGTGATCATCTCTGAATCCTCATTGCGTAAACGGTATAAGCAGACAATAAAATGGCATAAATGGCATATAATGTAAATATCAGTACGTAAGTAGTATAATAATTCCTATAAATATACAAATAGTTATTAGTTAAGCAAAGCCGTAAATAAATAAGCATTAAACCATCTTCTAACGAGCAGAAAATGAACATTTCCCCAGGATAACTGAAGTGTTAACTATAAAATCAGCTCACAGCAGGAAACAGGTGATTTCCTGCCCAAAAAGGAGTGTAAGCGGACAGAAGTCCACTGTTTGAAAGAAATCGTACAGAAACCGAATATAAGGATAAGAACTGTGTTATACTCACAATTTCCTGCAACATTATGCAGGAAATTGTCCTAAAAAGTAATATTCGGTTAATTTTCGAATTAAAGTTTCAAAAATCGTGCAAATACAAAATACTCAAAATCAAGATTGTACAACAAACTATATTTTGTCAGGTTTTGAATAATTGTGCAAGATCAAAGACGTACAGTTTCACGTTCTCATCCGAAAGCCTTTGAAGTGAGTAATAGTTGCTGGGTTTGATTCCCGCACTTGTTTTCGGAATTAATGGGTTTTATCCCATTTGATTCAGGTCAGACGAAGCTGCTGCCTGCCAGAATTCTCGGATCAGTGTCTGTGATTAGCCTGTGGTCGTCAAAATTGGAGTGATTATCAGTAGTGCATCAGTATCAGTCAGACGGAAGTAGTCAGTCAGTATTCGGAATTTAGTCAGAATTGGTCATTGTTGATCCAGTCTTTGAAGGTACATTGGCGGTTATCAGCACCTGGCAACAGTATAAGGAGAGACAGTCTGGCTCGTGACCTAATCTATTTGGGAACCATTAAAACCTAACGTTTCTAATCGTTGAAGAATCATTTATATAAACTGTCGAAATATCTGAAAATGTATTCCTTTGCCTGTTTGTTTGTCACCTATTCTGAAGTTATCCTTCCCCTGTTGTCTCTGGCTTAGGCCAACTGCCAAACTATACTAGACGAAGAAGTTGCTCTCAGAAGGAAGATAGTGAAGCCGTTTTAAATTTAGCTGTTTAATCTACTTAATACTAGCATTTGAAGCCTTCTCCCGGTACCACCCCGCCTAGACCGACCCTGTATTGTTTACAATCCAAACTTCCCTAACCACTCGTGAGGTTGCAGGCGTAACCTGACGGGATCACCCAACTCCATAGACCGGATCTGTTCAGAACCGACACCCTGCTCACTTTATTAATTATCTGTTATATTGAGCCTGTGTTGTAGTTTTTCTGTAAAGGACGAATAGAGAGTAGAGTTGAGTTATATACACGACACGCAACACTACCTAACGTGCCCAGTCATAATACCTGAAGAAGAGGACCAATAATTAGTCCTAAAAGTAACTAGTGACCGGTTGAATCTTAAGTTTAATTAGTTAACATCTGGTAAACCCTTATCTCCTAAAACAACCCTATTCCCGAGGCTGGCAACTCTGGTAAATTTAATAGTCTGTATCGTGTGAACATTGTAAATCAAGTCGTTGTTAATAATTGCCGTGAAACACTTTTGTCCATTCTACTATAACCATAATCTGTCTAATTAATAAATTAATCTTGTTGCGTGTAATCGTCAGTCTACCTTCTAGCCAGCTGAAAAGAGATCCAGGTGCGGTCTCCTCCAAGAGTAAAGGTAAACTGTTCAGATCTAAATCAGATCTGAACCTCTAGTATCAAGTCCAGTTTAGAGAGTTGAGTTTTGACCTGTCGCGTCGGAACTCTCCTATCCATACTCCAGGTGCGATTGGATAGAGCATAAACCCGCTTTACCTAAACGAACTCACACTAGTACCCCTAACAGGTTGGCTGTAGAGACCCCCGATTTTGGCAAATCACCTTTCGGGAATCTGGTACATAAGTTTGTCTATTTAGGCAAACGCGCTAACCTTCCGTGTAACTGAACTTCTAACCTAAACGACCCTATTTTCGAAATCAAATTAAATTGGTCAAGTTTTCTGTTTCAATCTAACTCAGTTCATTACAAATACCCATATGTGAAACCACATGTAACTGTTGATGGAAACCGTGTGAAGTGATATGCACATCGTTTTAAACTCCTTTTCTGTTCTTTCAAATCATATATATCATATATATATCATATAAAGCTCAAATGAAATTTTAATTTTTTAAAGCATGATTGTAGCTACCCAATCGCATTTTTGTGCCGGAATTTTGTCGAGATTCCGTCCGGTGAGATGGCTTATCTAAGCATTATTCCATCAAATACAGTATGCAACTAAGTATTATAAACGCGCAAAACAGAAGCAATTAATGCAAATTTTCCAATTTGATTTTCTCATAGATGCTACAATCAGTTCTAAACCAGTGTCAACCAATGCTACAACAGACAATGATATTCAGTTTACATATTTAGCAATGCAGACGTAACACTTGTCTTTGTTACTTTGCAGATTACACCGACTTTACCTATGCGTTTATGAAAAAATGCAAAGATCTGGAAGGGCAGAAGGGCCATTCCTTCAATCACAGTCAACTAATTGCCTCAATGCACGACCTTTTCATTGCCGGATTTGAAACCAGTGTTACGACTTTACTGTGGTCTGTTCTTTATCTCTGCAATAAACCAGAAATACAGGATGAAGTTTACCGCGAAATCGCAGCAGAACTAGGTCGGCCGCCTCGATGGGAAGATCGCCATAAACTCCCTTATACGAATGCAGTTATTATGGAAATTCAGCGATACGCCGACATTGGCCCTTTTGCTGTTTTTCATCGAACTCTAGAAGATACAATGCTTGCTGGTTATCATATTCCCCGGGATACCTTTGTAATTGTGAACCTTTGGACAGCCATGAAAGATCCAAAATTGTTTCCAAATCCGGAAGTGTTAGATCCAACCCGTTTCCTGGACGAGTCTGATCCAATAGAACTGAAAAAACGAAAGGACACTGTGATTCCATTTTCAATGGGAAAACGAGCCTGCTTAGGAGAAGGTCTAGCAAGAATGGAGCTGTTTCTTTTCTTCAGCACCCTGATATTCAATTTTAAGTTCAAATTTCCTGAAGATGGATTCAAACCTCCCATGAATGTAACACCACTGGCGGGTTTGGTTTTAGCACCGCCTGCTTATAGAGTTTGCTTGGAGCCGCGATGAACTTATACATGCATATTGAACACGGAATACTAGCTTAGACATCCAAATTGATTCACAATTATGCTCGGTAAAGCGTTTATAGCCTAATAGAGACATTTAGACTTTTACTTGCTGTGAAGTCTGAATGCTTGTTTTCTATATCGTTTTTACAATAAAAAGTGATCAATACCTAGACTTAGCGACTAATGGTGGGATCTAACTTAGAATTATGCTTGCGATCAACATCTGGGGCCGATATTATCATGCATCTGAATCTGATTGAAATCTTAACCTCGATTGACATGTGGTTGAAAATGTTGACCCACGTGTTATCAAAACCGGGTGAAACAACAGGATTTGTTTATCTGGGTTGAGTTGGCCGCAAAATTACGTGGGCTGCTAAGTCTACCACAAAATGTTTAATAGCACTGTGTAGCATTGGCTAACCCAAGCAAATTAGATGGCAAACCACGACTACTAAATATGACGTTTACACACACTATGTTATTAGCAGCTGAGCCATGCTCTGCGCGCTAACGGGCCACCCCCCCCCCCGCCGCAATTGCGTACCTAGTGGACCCCCCCACAAATGAGTACCTAGTACGCAATTGCGTATGCTCACTTTTTCCGATAGCAAGGCACCCCCCCGCAAATGTGGCCTATCATTCGTCAATTGAAAAATGATAGGTCTGTTTTGCGGGGGGGGGGGGTCGTAATTGGGGGAGTGTAATTTATAGAGATTTATATCTAACCTGATTGAATTTAACAAAAGACAGACAGTTAATTTGTCACTCCGATTCGTCTTCAATTTCAACTCCGATAAGATAATAGCGTCTTTAAATGTCGTTGAGGGCTTTGCGAGGAAAGTCAGCTTGTCCTGGATGTCGGCATGAAGACCAGCCAGCAAAATATCTCTTAGAAGCTTTTTTCGTGCTGTGCTTGCTCATCCAAAGAAAGATAAGAGTTGCGCACCAAACGCTGCAGGTCTCCCGCAATTGACACTACTGATTCCCCAATTCGGTGTTTCGATTGTGAAGGAGCTCGGAGTTAACTAGCTCCTTCGCGGGGGTACAAAACGCCCTTTGCAGAGCCCGACACAGTTGAGTATAATCGGCGTTTGAGGCGTCCGAGAATGCGCGGTACACCTCTAACGCATTTCCGCGAAGATACGAGGGCACTTTGAGAAGCTTCTGGTTCGTGGTTAACTCCAGTCCCCGAGCAACAAGCTCCCAGTGCTCGAAAAACTGGTCAAAATCTTCTTTTTTCTTTCCACGAAATAGCGGCAGCTCTGCTTACCGTTCTCTTCGTATGGTGTCTGAGACCTGTAAGCGAACTGTTGCCCCCCCTAGGTCGGATAAGGTTTGCTGCAGAGCGTTTAAACGATGATCAATTTGTTTATGTAATACCCTTTTTCTATATCTATGGTTCCTTAGGGGTTGCAAAGTCAAAATGTAATGACGGACCATAATTTACGTCGAACTGCTGCATGCCCTACACTACCCTACTAGATTGATGGTTACTCCTGCAATTATTCTATTGCGTAATCTTAGTGTCTTGAATAATGGATTGCAAAAAATGGCTGGTTTGTTGTCCGGGCTACTTAAGGGGGGGAGGTCGCTTTTTGGCCGATTTTTCGACCATCTCCGATTTTGCTCATTTTCACATATTTTGTAGTCCTAATGGGTCCTCAAAACAAGACAGGTTCGTTTTGCGTAATATTGCTTCAATCGTTCTGTAGAGCCCTTCAAAGGTGACCTCGACATGTGTTAAACATATTAAAATGAAAAAGTTAGGTTAAAAAGTTTGTGGCAGAAAACGTTTTCGCTGTATGCAAGATACTTCGCTGCAACCTTGTTGTACATGTTAAGGACATGCCAGAGAGTGCAAATAACCCTTCTGGAACAATTCTGCTGAGTGTCGAATTTTTGGCGAATTTTCAAAGTCAAAATTTCGGAAAATTGGTGCTTTTTGTACCACGAAAGACAGGACCAGCAAAACATTTTCGCTTCTCCTGCACGATTGGCAAAAGCTACAGTAATAGCTTATATATATAGTTGCACTCTACGCATACGCAGAATTCTTATAACAGTAGTTGCAAATTTCTACCATTTGTAGTGCTCTCAAAAAACTTACCACAAAATCTGCTAATTTTGCAAAAAATCATCATTTTTCTCAATTTCCACATTCTTTTAATAATTTCTCACTCGCTACCCACTCGAAAGTCACCAAAATTGGCACATAAAACTCAATGCCTGCCAGACATTATGGTAAAAGCAAATGCTTTAAGGTAGAACTTTTCTGTCGTGTCGGCTCCTTTGATCTCTTATAAGGTCACAAAAGTCAATTTTTGAAATTCCCAAAATATAGACAAATTGGGTATTAGTCGATAGCTACTGACGGGCTGAACAACTACTCTAATAGAACTATGTGTCAGAAATGTAGTATCTGAAAGTTAGAGCGAGTTAAACTTTCAGGGCACAGTTAGATGAAAAAATCTCAGTTCACAATTGAAGAATGTACTGTGAACGACTGGCTGGATACCCCGGAGTTGTTTTAGCATTAAAATACTAGCCAACCTAAACAATTAATTTCCAATATTAGTTGACCCAAATTTCGCTGCCGTTCTGTCTCAACATAACTTTAGAGGGCAAATCAGAGTGATTTTCAAGTTTCCAACGTTATAGCTGTATACCTCTGCCACAGTTTGATTTCGAACTCTACTGTTTTGTCTTGTTTTTGAGAACATATGTACCTATATTGTGTGTGAAAATGAGCGAAATCCGTGTCTATCGATTTTGACCCAAAGCGACCCCCCCCCTTAAGGTGCTGGCTTCCTTTTGTGCAGTGCTTTTTTAGTAATTTTTTGAACCGCTATAACTTTCGCAATTTCGGGAGTTGAAAAGAGCTTTATACATCGTTTTAAAGCTTATTCTCTGTACATTCACATGAGCTTACGAAACTGGCAAAAGTAGCAAAAAAATTGCAGTAAGTTTTTGACATACTGACATCTAACATGAAGAATGTCGACCAAAAATCTTTGAACATCGATTTCTCAGAACTGAAAAATCGGCCAAAAGTTCTTTATGTGTCACGATATGAAGGACATATGGACCGAGGGAAGTTTTTTTTGGATTTGGTTCAACAAGTCTCAATACTCCAGAAAATCCGGCAAATGTGCGATGACACGAAATTTCGCAACTTCGCATTGAGTTTTCTTGCTACTCGATATGTTTTAGCCCAAACCAAGAAAAACGTCCCTCCGCAGAAGTGCGAATTTCAGATTCTGCCAAAAATTTCCGGAATCCGTCGAGTAGTTTTTGAGAAATCGATGTTCGAAACAAAATAATCGCAGTTTTGCCAAAATGGTTTTTCGGCCAAATCACCAGCTGAAAGCAATAAATTCCGGCTACTAGGCATTCATAAAATGTGCATTTCGACGCTGTATCGATTGAGTATAAATAAGCCAACTTTGTCCTTAACATGTGGCAGTAATTTGGAAAAAATTGATTTCCCCAAAAATGGCCATTTTTTGACCCTAAAAACAGTTTTTGCTTATACCGACTTAACCACTGGAGACAGCTCAAAAGTTGTAAGAGCAAAAATGTTCGTTTTCGTGTCCTCTTTCCAGCCATAGCAACCAATCCCGTGTCTTGTCTACTTACTGGGAGCCTAAGGCGAAAAACCAAAACTTTCTCATCTTCTGGCCGAAAAAGACGGGACTGGTCCCAGAATGTTAAAGAGCACGGAAATAGGTTATTTCGTAAGTTTTAGCCATTTACGTAAAGGATTAAAGCCGTATGAATCAAAAATACCCGAAAGGAAACCAGTACCTTAAGGTGGTGGTATCCTTTTGTGCAGTGCTTTTGTGGTGTTTTTTGAAACGCTATAACTTTCGCAATTTTGGGAGTTGCAAAGAGATTTATACATCGTTTTAAAGCTTATTATCTGTACATTCACATGAGCTTACAGAACTGGCAAAATTAGCAAAAAACTAGCAGAAATTTTCTGACAATCTGACAGGATGAATATAAACCAAAAGTTTTTGAACATCGATTTCTCAAAACTGAAGAATCGGCCAAAAGTTCTTTTTGTGCCACGATATGAAGGACATATAGGCCGAGGGACGTTTTTTGGATTTGGCTCAGCAGGTCTTAACGGTCGAGAAAATCGGCCAAATGCACAGTAACACGAAATTTCGCAACTTCGCATTGAGTTTTCTTGCTACTCAATATGTTTTAGCCCAAACCAAGAAAAACGTCCCTCCGCAGAAGTGCAAATTTCGATTCTGCCGATAATCTCCGGAATCCGTCGAGTAGTTTTTGAGAAATCGATGTTCGAACAAAATAATCGCAGTTTTGCCAAAATGGTTTTTCGGCCAAATCTCTAGCTGAAAGCAATAAAGTCCGGCTAATAGGCATTCATAAAATGTGCATTTGGACGATGTATCGATTGAGTATAACTAAGCCAATTTTGTCCTTAACATGTGGCAGTAGTTTTGAAAAAACTGATTTCCTCGAAAATGGACATTTTTTGACCCTAAAAACAGTTTTTTGCTTATACTGACTTAACCACTGGAGTGAGCTCAAAGGTTGTAAGAGCAAAAATGTTCATTTTCGAGTCCTCTTTCCAGCCATACCAACCAATCCCGTGTCTTGTCTACCTACTGGGAGCTTAAGGCCAAAAACCAAAACTTTCTTATTTTTTGGCCTAAGAATACGGGACTGGTCCTAATATGTTAAAGAGCACGGAAATAGGTTATTTCGTAAGTTTTAGGCCTTTGCGTAAAAGATTAAAGTTGTAGGAGTCAAAAATACCCGAAAGGAAACCAGCACCTTAAGTGGGGTCCATTTTTGGTCAATTTTTCGACCATCTCCGATTTCGCACATTTTCACATCTTTGAGTGGGATATTTTAACGAGTTTTCAAATTAAACGCGTATCTCTTACGGTTGTTGAGCTATTTCACCTCAAAGTCGAGGTCCGCATGTGTTAAACATAGGAAACAGAAAAAGTGGTGATTTTATTCTTGCGCCAAAAAGATCTCTCGACAAACAGTTGTAATTCTGCATAATTTTATATTTATAATGTAGCTATAATCATATACTGCGGTACGCTGGAAGTAGAATTTTGATTTAGGCCCCTAAAATTTTTTAAAAATCTTTTATTTATCGAAAACATTGGAAAATCGCCAAAATTCAACGTTTTTTGCGGCTGAAAAGTGGGGTCTTCGGAAAGAATTGCAAATTACTCTAATTCAGAGGCCTAAATAAAAATTCTAACTCTAGGGTTCCGTAGTACTTGAATTGGCGGTTCCACTGATACCAATGGTTTCATTGTATGTTTTTCCAGTTTCGAGATCTTTTTGGCGCAAAAATGGGCATTTTATCAAAATTTTTAAAATTTAGGTTTTTTCGAATACTTGGCTAAATTTCGACAACACAGTATGATCCTAAATTGCCTATTTTCTATTCCAACTTGCGTATTCATGTCTTCGCATCTATTTGCAGCATGAATTATGCTGATACCTGCGTCCAGTACTTCTCAGCGTGCTAAACGGGACCCTCGAACCCCGAATTTCACAAAACAGCGATTTTTAAAAATTTTCAAAAAATGGCATATTATACATCAATCGAAAGCGCTCATTGCAGGGAGGAATTCTTGTCATAGAACTATGGCCCGGAAATGCTTCTATTTTAAGTCAACCGCTGTTAAATGTTTCATTACATCAGGAGGAACAAGGGCCTTGTTTCTCCGTGAAATTCTTTATAGAAGCTTCTGATCAAGCCCATCCGGCTTTTCTTAATAGTACGAAAACGCTTTTCTTAATAGTCTTTAAAGGTGTATAACAAAATAAGCTGAAAACATAGAGTTGATTTGCGAAAATTTGCCTCAGCTGGCTGCAGCACCCTTGTGCTCGCGCTCATATTCAAATTGCACACAGTTGATGGCTCGTAACTTACGGAGAACTGAACAAAACAACTCAAAATTTAAACTTGATATGCACGACATATGTGGCTAACTTATGTGTGACAACGAGCGAAATCCGTCGCCTAAAAATTTTTCATGATGGACCCCCCTTAAACAAACTGTTTAGAATACGCCACACCGCCCACACCTAGCTTTTATAGCGGGTAATCTGTAGTTCTCAGACCAAGCTGAAAAGAATGATTGGATTAATTATCAGGTACAATATACTGTCCCAGGTAAAGTCGACTTCCAGTTGACAGGTTAGGTAGTTCAAAGTAATACACGTCGTAAATGAGATTTCGTGTCGTTTTTAATCCTCGTGCTCTAGAAACAGTTCGAGTTCTGTAATGCTTGGCTGCTACTGGAGTAAGGACAGAGACTTCCGTACCCTACTCGCAGCTCCAAAATTCCAAAATGTAGCACTGACTAACCCTAGCAAATTAGGTGACAAACCACAACTACTAAATATAACATTTATTGGTTATTATACAGCAGAGTGGGTGAAATCTGGTTACCTTATTCAATTGTTAGTATACAAAGAGGCAGCGGCCAGCGCCCAGTAAGGCAGTGTGACAACTTTCCGTACAGGCTATCGGTAAACTAATATAACTGAGAAATTAGGCAGATTTAAATAATGGTGAGTTGATGTAGAGAGAGAAGAAACCAGAATGGTTAACTTGAAGTTGCAAATTCGCAGAACTGTCCAAACTGTAGTTTTCCAGCTATTTAAACTCTTGTCGAAGGTAGAAGTTTTTGTAGACGGGCGATAATTTTCAGAATACAAGGCTGACACGTAATTTAATGCCTGCGGGTGGCCTAGAGAAGCCTAGCCTTCTTTTTCATTTGTAATGTTTTAAAGAAATTTGCCGATTTTTGATGTAAATTACAGATATTTGTTTCTAACCGAAAGCCTGTTTGAATTTAACAAAACTCAGACAGCTAATTTGTCACTCCGATTCGCCCCACTGTCCTCCCCGTACAGACATGGGCACTGACCATGACTTAGTGTGAAATTTAAAGTTTCGACTGAAATTTGGTTGAAAAGATTGCGGATTCGTGATGGGTGTGTGAAAATGAAATCCCTAATTCAGTTTTAAAAGAACTCAAGTATAACAAGCTTTATTCAATGCTAAAATACCATATTTCAAAACATAAATAAAAGGGACCGTGTACCGTAATCATTACCCCCCCAACCCCCGAACCAACCTTTACTCTGGATAAGGCTTGATGATGGTGATTGCTTTCGGTGGCTTCCAACTTCGAGATCGAAAAGTGAAAAGTGACCGCCTATTCCGAAAATTTTCCCCTTTTTATAGTCAAAAACTAATTTGCATATTGTGCGAATTTGGATTTTCAAGATAGCTAAAAGGCGAAGCCAAAGAATTTACTCAGAAGAAAGCTAGCTAAATTTCGAAGAAAATGGCTTTACACAACATTGACAAAAGAAATGAATTGTAGATAATTTCGCTAAATTCTACTACGCTGCTGAGTATATTCCCACATTAGATAGATTTACATACAACTTGTAAATCGTTTGTGTCCTGATTCATTTTAGCGTTGATCCCTGCCCTGATCCGAATTCTTAAAGGTAGTGATCTCTACAGAGGTGGCACGTAATGGACAGGTGGATTTGGAGGTAGGTCAAGGATAGGCAACTTGTAACTGGGGAATATTAAGGGGGGGGCTCGAGAGCGACCTCCTATAATATGGGCGTAAAAGGCGCTGCGCGTCCCTTTGAGACTCGTTCGAGCACCGTGCCAGCTCAATACTGAACGAAACTCGGCACGTTTGGTATCGTTGGAATTTACACGACGAGTACGATGCGTTGCGTAAAAGTTTTGGTCAAAATTTTCAGCTTTGAAAATTTTCGATTCCGGACAAGTTAGGTCCGTTTGTTTTTTTCTGCGTAATCACGCTTGGAAAAATGCAATTTTGTGCAGAGGAGTCTGAAAGACGTGGACGTTTTCAGTCGGAAAGGTTTATATTTTCTGAATGCCGATATGGTCCCATGTGCTCCGCGGTATGTTTTTTCGCTGCCCGGCCCGGCATGCCACCTGGGCGGCCGGCCAAAAGTGGCCTAACGGTGTTCTTGACCAAAAAGCGGCCATTTGTGTCACACCAACAGGGCTCTAGAAAGCACTTAGAGACAAGCGGCTTGTTGCATAAGAAACTTTAGGATGGGTAGCGTGTCATAACGTTGGCAGATTTCTGATTTAGGTCCTATACCGTTCTGGCGGCCGGCCAAAATTTAGTCAATCCAAGTCCCAACTGTCAAACATTACATTAGGTGTGTAGATAGCATGGACATGCCCAATTAATGTAGTTACGTAGACAGTATAGTTTGCATCTGGCTGCGCTGCAGGAGAGTTCTGCTGAAGTAGCTACAGATAAGTTGCAATCGTCTGAAATTTTTAATATAAGTGCTGTAGAGCATTAGAAATCGTGCCGTATAAGTTTTCAGCAGTATCCTACGTTTGCAGTATAATTTACATCTGGTTGCGTTGCAGTAGAGTACAGCTGAGGTACAGCACAGCCTATACTAGCTGGAGATAAGTTGCAATGGCCTGAAATTTTTAAGATAAGTGCTGCAGAGTATTAGAAATCGTGCCGTATAAGTTTTCAGCAGCAACTGAAACTGTTAACCATATGTACTGGTACTGGATGTTGAATCTCCGTCTAAATCAAGAAAAAATAAGAAATTGGAACTTTTCAAGCTTCTTTGTTCTGTACATGGGTGCAATTGACGATTAATGATTGGCGGAATTTTTAGTTTATTTTTTTGAAACTGACTTTTTTACTTGAGTTTTACTGAGAACCTTAAAAATGAAACAGGACAAGGATAAACATGCTCCGATGGAGCATAAAAATGCAATATGGCTGACATTAGGTTTTAAGCGGACAGAGGATTAGGTTTTAAAACGTTAATATGGGAGGGGCAGGTTGTAATTGTCAGGAGGACTAGGTTAAAAGCGCAATAATGTGGACCAGGAGTGCGTTTCACAAAGCCCTCTTATCTTTAGGAGCTCCTAAATTAGCAAGTTAAGAGCGAAGTTAAGATTTAGTTGTTTCATGAAGAGCTCCTAGTTTAAGAGGGTTCTTAAAGTTCGCTCCTAAAATCGGAGCAGGTTTTAGCACTCTTAAACCCCCTCCTAAGTTCAAACAGCACTGTTGTTGTATGTTTTGCGTAAATGTGATGTAATACGCAACAATAATTCCAAAAAACACATTTTAAATAAATGCGATGGATTATATAATGAAATTTCTTAAGTTTAAAATGTTTAGTTTTCGTCACCAAACTTAAACTTTTAAATAAAAATTTTTTGCCCTAATAATGGGATTAATTATTTAGTATACGTGGCTTCAATTAATTTCAGTTAGTTATCATCAATTATCTTGCGTTGAAATTGCCAAAAATATGTCTTATGTATAAGTAGCAAACTTAAGAGCAAACATAAGAGGACTCCTAAATTTTAGCTGAAAGTTGTGTTAAGAGCGCTCTTAGCGTTAAAATTTAAGAGCAATCTCCAAGCAGTTTTGTGAAACAGTTTAGGAGGTCCTCCTAAGTTGCTTGGAAAACCCTCTTAACTAGTTAGGAGCAGCTTAAAGAGATAAATTTAGGCCGGCTTTGTGAAACGCGGCCCTCGCTGAACAACCCATATTTGCGGTACTCATGTTTCACTCTACACATGCATATACGCTTCTTATTTCAGCTTTCCAGCTGATTTTGAAATGTATAAGCTTATATAATATTTCAAATACATACATAAACGACGCAGTTAAGTTAAAGCGTTGTATTCTGCACTGTCAGTGCAGAATTTGTTATATTATTTTCAGTCTATGTTGTATAAAGTTAGTGCGCATACAGTTTTGACTCTACTTTATTATTGAGCACAACTGTATAATATATAGAATAGCAATTTGTTAAACTGTTATTGAAGGATTGCCGCCAGCGTTTTGTCTGGCCAATTTGCGCAAATATGGGTTCAGGTTCAACCCAATGGACCAATGGTCAGCGAAGACGGTCCATATTATTAACCTAGTCCTTCTGGCATTTACAACCTGCCCCTCCCGTATTAACGTTTTAAGGTGGTGATTCCTTTTGGGCACATATTGTTGGTTGACGGCTCAAAATAAAATGAAATTTGATGAAACTTTCCAAAATAAGTTCATTTGGCGTTCTAACACTTGCGCGCAATCCCGGTTCAAATTGTCGAGATTTCCGTTCTGGACGGTTTTTGCCAATTTCTGACAGTTGAGCAGCAACTGCATAGCTAAGACTATATTCATTCGAAAGATCTCATTGAGCTTCACATTTTTGCTTTTTAAAGTAAGTTTCTAGCTTTTCTCTGCCGTGAGATATAGCCGATTTTCTTGTCTTGACGTCGAAAACTTGTCATTTTTGCAGAAATCAAATTATCCAACATTTCTTGAACATAGCAAGCCGTAAAATCAAACTAAGGGCGTCGATCTGAAGGTCTCACAGGGACAAATTATCCGACGCATGATCGTCTTCCAACTGCTATCCTGTAGGCTGCTATCATAAAAAATGTAGTTTTTGCAAAAACACGACTAATTTTTTTCCAAAGATTGTGGAGCATTCACCATGCAAGCTGGAGGAATGCTACTGAACAAGTGTGTTCTGCACAAATATACCCAGGGACGATTTTTTAGTTGCCTCGATTGCTGTTTCCTAGCTAAAGTAATCGCTTGACAAATTTGGAAAAAGTAGGCAAGATACAGGTTACGCACACATTTCAGCTTATTTCTCTATAACGAAGAGCGATTTCACAATAAATAAAAATCGTCCCCAGCTATTTGATAGAGGTATCGATTGATATAACCGATGTCTCGCGAAAAAATTTACTTGAGTCTGCAAAAATTCTGAAAAATTCTACTTCTTCTAAAATGTGTTAAAACTATTTTAGAAAAGCAACATTAGTTTCATGGTATGTATTAAAAAGAGCAAATGTCAAGCCGCATTTTGATATAAAAATGGCTTCTTAACTCAAAGTAATGAATGAATAATAATGGTGCAAACTTCATGTGACCAAAGGGAATCACCACATTAAAACAGTCCTCTGTCTGCTTAAAACCTTAATGTCACCCATATTGCATTTTTCATGCTCTATCGGAACATTTTTATCCTTGTGTTCTATTAGGATTCCCATTAATCGCAGGGCACCTAGTGAGGTGAGGGTAACACCGTTATTTCGGCTCAGGTGGCTTTGCAGATTGTCCAAGGACTGAAGGCTGATTACGGTAACATCTGGATACGGTTCAACAGCTGAGCAGTACCGGGTGCCAGACCATCTATTCTGGGCGCAGCTGCATTTATACAGACTGGCTGAGTCGGACCTCCCTCAACTTAGCAGTCGCACTTGTTGAGTCAACGCTAAATCCAATTGAGACAGTAAGTTTGGACTGAAATACAATTGAGACACGAGTTTATTTAATTGAGACACCTTTAAGGTGGTGATTCCTTTTGGGCGCATATTGTTATTTCGCGGCGTAAATCAAGATGAAATTTGATGAAACTTTCCGAAATAAGTTCTTTTGGCATTCTAACACCCTCAACGCAATCCCGGTTCAAAAATTCCAGATTTCCGGTCAGGGCAGTTTTTCCCAATTTCTGAAAGTTTAACAGAAGCTATATAGCCACGGCTATATTCATTCGAAAGATCTCATTGAGCTTCACATTTTTGCTTTTTAAAGCAACTTTCTAGCTTTTCTCTAGCGTGAGATATAGCCGATTTTCTAGTTTTGGAGTCTAAAACTTGTCATTTTTGCAAAAATTAAATAATCCAACATTTCTTGAACTACGCAAGCCGTAAAATCAAACGAAGGGTGTCGATCTGAAGGTCTCATAGGGACAAATTATTTGACGCATGATAGTCTTCCAACTGCTATCCTGTAGGCTGCTATCATAAAAAATGTAGTTTTTGCAAAAACACGACCAATTTTTTTTCAAAGATTGTGGAGCATTCACCATGTAAGCTGGAGGGTTGATACTGAACAAATGTGTTCTGCACAAATATACCCAGGAACGATTTTTTAGTTGCCCCGATTGCTGCTTTCTAGCTAAAGTAATCGCTTGACAAATTTGGAAAAAGTAGGCAAAATACAGGTTACGCACACATTTCAGCTTATTTCTCTATAACGAAGAGCGATTTCACAATAAATAAAAAATCGTCCCCAGCTATTTGATGAAGGTATCGAATGATATAACCGATGTCTCGCGAAAAAATTTACTTGAGTCTGCAAAAATTCTGCAAAATTATACTTCTTCTAAAATGTGTTAAAAATATTTTAGAAAAGCAACATTAGTTTCGTGGCATGCATTAAAAAGAGATAATGTCAAGCTACATTTTGATATAAAAATGGCTTCTTAACTCCAAGTAATGAATGAGTAATAATGGTGCAAACTTTATGTGACCAAAGGGAATCACCACCTTAAATAATGTGTAAATTTAATGAAAACATGGGGACTGCTGAATAGAGGTATACAGTCCCAGTTTTGAGTCATAAGGTTTTATTTGTTCTGTAAATGTAGGTACGGTTCCCCAGAATTTCCGACTAAATTTACCCCCCCCCCCCCAGATTTTTGACTTACCCTCCCCCAAGTTTTAGCTATCTCCCCCCGAATCACCCATGGTCATTTTTTGAAAAAGTTTTCTAAAATTCTGACCTAAAATCGCTTTATAACGGTGCAAAAACGCCTAAAACGTTAAGAACAAACCTTATTTTGATGAAAACAGGGCTAAATTACAGAAAATTTTGCATTTCCGGCCATTTTTCGAAATTTCTGAGGTCCGGATTCTGGGGGGGGGGTTGGGGGTTACCCTACCCCCATCACATTTCGGAGGTCGGCCAAAAGATTCCCCCCCCAGACTCAAAGTTCCAGGGAAACTATGCCCCCCAGCCATTTACCAAGTCCCTCTCAGAAATTTTTGGGGGTTCCGCGTCCGCCCCCGCCCCCCAACTGGGGGGAGGGGGGTAGTCGCGCCGAAGGCGCGAAAATTGGACAAAAATTGGGCATTTTTTGGGTAAATTTTGCAAAATTTTTTCAAAAAGTCCTAATTTTTGGCTTAATGTGTTTATTATCAGGACAAATACACGGTTATAACTGTTTTATGGACTTCTAGACTATATTGCCCTTATTCTGGACTTCTAGACTATATTGCCCTTATTCTGGACTTAAAAACATGTTGTCAATCAAGTTTTCGAGTTTAAAACACCTATCTAGTGTTAAAATTACTTCATGCAGGGTTCATGCGACCGGGAAAAAACGGGAATATCAGGGAAAATCGTGAAACACCGGGAAAAACTGGGAAAATGAGAAAGTTAAAGAAATTTTTTGTATTTTTGGTGCAAATTTAATGAATTTCAGTTTAAATTTGAAGCCTAGCTCGTCCTTCCGCGAAATTCCTAAATTTGACCTATTATTTTTGAACAAGTGCTCGAATAACCTTAAATAATATTGTTGTATTAACTTTTCAGCTGTACTTAAGTGTCAGTTGAGATTGCGAAAGCAAATAATATCAAGCTAGTGCGAACAGTGACGGATAGATTTTTCCGGAAAAACTTATTGCAGAAATAGATTTGTGGTTTTTCTTCAGTTTTTTGCAGTAAACGAATCAAAAATCTCCGTTTTTAGAGAAAAATTATAATTCTCCCTAAAAATGTCTAAATTTGTAAAAACGTAAAAACGTATCTGTTTTTTGCTGTTGACTTTTTCCTGATCATCCGAATCATCATCATCAGAAAAATTTGAATTGCACAAACTAAAATTCTATTAACAGTAAACAAAATACCCAATTTCAAAATAGCAATTATATAATTTTTGGAGTCTTCCAGATTACCCCCCCCCCCACACACTCAAATTTCCTAAAACTTGACCATAATGAGCTGAAATTTGGTATTTTGGTAGATTGGTATATTTTCGACGTCGCTGAGTTCAAATATCGCATAATTCTTCGAATTGGAGGGATTCAATTTTTTCGATTCGCAAGGGGGTACCAAGGAGAACCTAAAGTTTTTGTCGCCGATTTTGCTGCAAAGTTGAATACAGGGGTCTGGGTTTTTTAGGCAAAAATAAGTGGGGGGGGTGGTTGAGAATTTTTGAGTGGTGGGGGAGTAATCTGGAAAAACAATTTTTGTAATATTTTCCATTTTTGCATTGCAATAGTACCAAAATTTTTTGTCTATTTTTACATGAGTATTTTGGAATCACAGCACTCGTGATCTAAAGCCAGTTTTTGGTTTCAGATTTTTGGTAGCTTTGAATTTCAGGAAAATAAAACAATGTATAATACTGCGTTCGATAGCTAAAATGCTCAAAATGGATTCAAAATAGATACAATCGTCACTATAATTATATACGTATATATAATCTTCTAAATTTACTGCCATTTACTGGAAGAAAATCCGGGAAAATGGGTCTGAAAAACCGGGAAAATGAAATCCAAAAGTCCGCATGACCCCTGTTCAAGATTTCATGTTTTTCGGCATATTGGCTGAAAATGCAATTTTTGGCATAAAAATTGAAAAATTGTTTTGGGGGAGGTTTGGGGGGGGGAGTGGTTTGCATCATAGGTGTACCTACCTGGGGGTTAACCCCTCCCCCCAAATGGAAAAGTCCCGACCCCACCCTCGAAATTTCGGAGGCAGACCCCACCCCCAAATGGCCAAATCCCAGACCCCACCCACCCAAGTCCCAAATTTGCCAGACCCCACCCTCAAAATTTTGAAAATTTTGCCTCAAAATTAGTAAAAATTCGAAATTTTTTCAAAAAATCTAATTTTTTCGAACAAATGAGCAAAAATGAAGAAATATTGTTGATTTTTAGTTGGAAATAACGCTTTTTTAGCAAATTTGCGAATTTTTTCTAAATTTTTGACTAAAAAATTTTTACCCCTCCCCAAATCCGATTTTTCCGGACCCCACCCCACCTCAAAACGGCTGACCCCACCCACTTTAATTTCGGCTACCCCCTCCCCCAACGTTTTCTCAAGGTACACCTATGGTTTGCATAGGTGTAGCTGGGCAGAAAATCTGGGGGGGGGGGTTTCCGGCGGAGGGTGGGGGGACCCCCCCCCCAAGGGGGGCACAGGTGTGTTTGGGGTGGGGGGGGACCATGGAGGGGTTGCCAGTCCCCCCTCAAAATTTTTTGCTACCCCTCCCCCCAAATCGATCAGACCCCTCCCCCCTAAAAATTTTCAAACCCCTACCTAAATTTTTTAAAATTTTTAGCTAAAAATTCGAAATTTTTCCAAAAAATTCCAAAAACTAGCGAAAAATTGCTAGAATTCGCTCAGTTAAACTAAAAATCGTTAAAAATAGCTGTAAATTGAGAAAATGTTTCAATTTTGCAACGAGAAACCCACTTTTTTCCAAATTTTTCGCCGACCCCCCTAGAAAATTTTTCTTACCCCTCCCCCCAAATCGACTTTTCGCGACCCCCCTCTCTCTTTTTTCGCCTAACCCCCCCCATTTTTTTCTGAACCCCCACCCCCACTTTTTCCGCCAGCCACACCTACGCTGGGGGGGAGGAGCAAAAATCTGAAAATCTGGGGAGGGGGTTGCCAAAATTTGTCATTTTGGTGGGGGGCCCCCACCCCCCCCCCCCTAATACACCTATGGTGGGTTGGGGCCTGGGGGAGTCTAAAAAGGGGCCCCCCCAAAATTCCGGGGGAGGGCTTACACCTATAGGTGTAACCACTAGTGTAGATACGGGGGGGCGGCCGCCCTCCCCGAAATAATGGCTTTGCCCCCCTGAAAAAATTGGGCAAAAGAGAAATTTTACGCCCGCGCGCAGCGCGGGCGTTTGACTTCATTAGAAACATGCACAAATTGTACATTAATGCTTCAAATTAGCTCAACATTGATGCATTTTCTATACCATTAAAAAATTTTCGCGCCTCCGGTGCGAATTTTGTCTATTTATTTAGATTATCAAAATTATTATTTTTCATTGAGCATGCTAGCAAATGTTTGTATAAATAGTTGCTTTGCAGTTTTGTTATCTGCGTTATTCCCAACATCATCAGCCTTTGCATTGGTTGATATGATCAGAATACGCAGTTCTTAATGGGAGCATCTTAATAGTTTGAGTTTTCAGACAAGACAGTAAGCGTAGAAAATAGCAAATTATTATGGTACAAAATGTTGTTAGACAATTGATAAATTATTATAGCGTTTAACGGTGAAATTTAAAAATTTTCTCAACTTCTGGGGGGCTCCGCCCCCCAGGCCCCCCGGTTTGGGGTAGCGCTTTCAGTTGTAACATGAATAAATAATATTCAATATTCAATAAGTCGGCAACATGAACCATAAAAGACTTAAATTAATATGACAACTTGCAGTATAATGCGCAGTGTGCATGTAAAAATAGAAAATTTTACCCCCTCCCCCTCAAAAATCCTCGGTCAAAACCGCCCCCCCCCCCTGAAAATTTTTTGTACCTACGCTTACTGGGTGTAACTAAGGGGGGGGGTTTGGAGTGGGGGCCATAGGGGTGTTAGAGGGGTGGGGTGGGGGGCCCCCGCCCCAAACGGAGGGGTCGCCAACCCTCCCCCCTAAAAAGTTTTTCTACTCCCACCAAATCGGCCTTCGGCCGACCCCTCCCCCCCTAAAAATGTTTTTCTACTCCCACCAAATCGGCCTTCGGCCGACCCCCCCCCCTAAAAATTTTCAACCCCCCACCTGAATTTTTGCACATTTTTAGCCAAAAATTCGAAAATTTTCAGAAAATTAGCGAAAAATTGCTAAAATTTGCCTAGTTACCTTAAAAATCGCTAAATCGTATCGTTTTCTTACGAAAAATCTATTTTTCGACTACCCCCCTCGAAAATTTTTCTTACCCCTCCCCCAAAATCGACTTACCCCACCCCCTTTTTTGCCAAACCCCCACCCCCACCCTTTTTTATTTTCCCTCCCCCACGTTTGGTTATCCCCGACCCCAACCATAGGCGTAGATATGGGGGGGCGCCCGGGCGGGCGCCCCCTCACCCCCGAAGCCCGTTTGCCCCCCCCCCCCTGGAAATTTTGCTAGAGGAATAATTTTTAAGCTCGCGCGCAGCATATTGGGACAGTTTTGCCGGGAAAAGTAGTCTTAAAATACAGACATGGGCAGACTGTATTTCCACAGCCTACACTGGCAGCAGCTTTGCGTAGTCAATTGAAACCGGCAGAAAAAATCCTTAGTTTGTACAAATTTACAATTTGCACGCTACATCAGTGGCGCATATAGAAAACTTTTTCGCGGGGGGGCTGACGCGGACCTTAGAAAAATTTTGGGGATCTGGGGGTCGAAGGTCCCCAGAAGTTGAAAAATTTTTGGAAATATATATAAGGTTTGAAAGGCAAAAATAGGCGTATATATGCAATTTAAACAAAACCAGTAAATTTCGCTCCGACGGCGCGAAAATTTTGAAACTGTTTCGCAAAAAAGAAAAAAAAGCAATTTCGCGCCGAAAATTTTTGAAATTTTCTGTAAAAAGTACCTGAAACACGTGTTATTTATTATCAGAGATAACTGAAAACTTCTACTCACTTCAACTCTACTTCTAATTTGGCAACGTGCCAGACCAACGGTGCATCGGATCGATCTAATTTTGGCTATGTGCAAAGAGGAAGACTTGCCATCATTGCAGATATATGCAACTTTTCTAGCCAACCCAGTCAAAAGTTACATCGGTCCAAACTTTTGCAAAATTTTGGCATGGTTGGACCAAAAAGTAGGTGTCATTTTCAAAATGTCATAAAATGAGCAGGAGAGAACCAAATGACTTGATCTTCGCACACTTAGGTAAGAAAGAGTCGCGCTTTCTGCAGCTATGCTTTGGAGCTCATAGCTCCAACCCTTGGTCCAGGAGGCGGGTGGGTTTTCCCTCAAAAAGGGGGGTGGGTTCCCACCCATGGCTGTATTTGTTTAGGTTAGGTTACGTAGGTTTCAGTTAATGTGAAATTAAGTTAAAATTGATGCTCTCCTTCTAAAGCTCCGGTAGTGCGAGGTCATTTGTGAAGCGCGCGGCTCGCTTTCGCTCGCCGCGTGCGTGGTCCCTGGTGGCTTGGCTTGCGTAGTCGCGTAGTCAGCCTACACTGGTGTAGGCTGCGTGTATGTAGGCTATGCCCATGTGTGTTAAAATAGGTTTTGACCCTTTAATTTTTCAAAAAATCGCTAGCTCGAAGCCAAACTAGAAGAAAATTTCGTGCGAAAGTTACCGGAAATATGGGTTTAAAACGTAATATATATTTCTAAAAATTTTCTACTGGGGGCTGAGCGCCTATAGTCCCGCTTGACTGCGTTCTTACTCAATACTCATATGACGAATTGCTATATGACAAGTATTATGCATTATGTATGTGGTTTATTTAGTTTCCCTGAAATAAAAGTTCGTTCCTGTCTTTGGTCTTGCAGATGTGGCAATTGAAAAAATTAACCTGTAATTTATTCCGAAACACCCTCTTTGCTTCGGGGTGGGCGGATCTTTGGCAAGACAGGGGGGGGGGTGCGGTGCGGGGACCGGCCATACTTGTGAGGGTTATTGCACCTTGAGGGAGAGCAATCCTAGACACTGAAAAATCAAATCTACACTTTATATATGGGTACATACATTCATATATGTATATACGTATATATATAGATGCCTGTGTTTAACATATGGCTGAGGCTTAGTCTTAGGGCCATTTAACACGTAAAACACAAAAAAGGTTGCCGAACAAAATTTCAAAAATGGAAACAACATTCCTGAAGATTCCTATAGACTTTTGACCGTTGAGGCTATCTGGCCTGAATTTTTTGACAATCCAGTTAAATTTTATTGATTACCTTGTAAATGTTCGGATAAGCGTGTAGGACGTCAAGGCTTTGAAAAAAATTCGGTGACCAAAAAACCCTGGTAAGGACTCCCCCCAACTTTTTTGAGGCTCCTCTGGAGGCCTCACCAATCAGTGGCGGCTCCAGAATTTCGAGGGGTATATACAGAAACAAACAAATTTCGGGAGTTTTACAGAAAGGGAATAAAGAAGTTTGATCTCTCAAGATTATATATATATATATTTCCAGGGTATTTTTTACAGGGCCCCCGAAATTAACCTTCCTCCCCCCCCCGAAACTGCCTTCCCCCCGAAATCGCCCCCTCCCGGGATTTTTACTTCCCCCCCCCCGGGATTTTTTGGAGGCCCAAATTTTTGCCAAAATAGGCCAATTTTCAAACATTTTCCGGCTTCGCCGGAGATTTTTTCGTAAAAATAGCTATTTTTAGCTTAAATCCTGGCATTTTTGAGCACTTTTTGATTTCACCATGCAAAATACGCCAAAAAATACCATTTTTTGGCTCATTTTTGAAAAAATCTTCCCACCCCCCCCCCCCGAAAATTTCTTCCCCCCCCCCGGAAAAAATCCCTAAAAAATACCCTGTATTTCAGCCAAAACAACGCGTTTATATATAGCTGTTTTGGAAAAAGTTTTGCCTGTGTATTGTTTTTTCTAACTGTCCTCAGTTGATGTATATATATAGGTCTCAGTTTTTGTGTATATGGTTTTCTCTGAGGAGCGCAGTTGGTTCACTGATCCGCGTCACACGGATCGAATCCAGGGCCTCAGCGCGCAGGACTGTGACTCTTGGCTCCCGCGGGAGCGAAAGAAGACGGTCAGCGTTGCCCTGGTCCTCTGTCTGAACATTGGTGTGGATCCACCGGATGTTGTGAAGCCGCAGCCAGCCGCCCGCCTGGAATGCTGGCTGGATCCGTTGGCCATGAGCCAACAGAAGGCTCTGGAAATGATTGGTCAGTTGCTCAATTAATCTGGGTAAACCGTAGGAGGCCTATTTTGCTCATTTTTTGCGTCCGACTCGGCCCCACCCCCGGTTTTTTGGGCTTCCCCCTCTCACTCAGCCTAGGCCAGGGTGCCTAGATATTACCAAATTTTCAGAATTTTTGGTCAATATTTTCAAAGATTTTCCTTTGTCGCCCGAATTTTTTGGTCGTCTTTCCTGGTGCTAAAAACTTAATTTAACTTAGCTTTCTTTTCACATCCATCTACTCTTAGGAACATGCTGTGCTTAGGCTGCATCTAGATGGAAAGGTCACTCGGCCAAAGCCTTAAATATTATATCGTGTTTCAATTCAAGATATCTTTTTTTCTTCGTGCAAATTTCGCCAACTGTCAACCTTTCCATTACATGAAGGTTGCCGTATTATATATAGCGGAAAGCACTTATGTTTTATGTCTGTATGTTCTTTTTTAATTTGTAGTAGTAAGCCAGCAGTAAAGGTCTTCGTGTTCGTCCTACATAACAGATAGCTTTACGTATCTTATTCTTACTTTCAGGCACCACACTGCAAAAGCAGTACGAGCGTTGGCAGCCGCGGGCACGCTATAAGCTCAGCCTGGATCCCACCGTCGAAGACGTCAAAAAGCTGTGCGTCTCCCTGCGTCGAAATGCCAAGGAGGAGCGCGTCCTGTTCAACTACAACGGCCACGGTGTCCCCAAGCCCACGAAGAATGGTGAGATATGGGTCTTCAACAAAAGCTATACCCAGTACATTCCCCTGAGCATTTTTGACCTACAAACCTGGATGGGCGCTCCCTCCATCTTTGTCTACGACTGCAGTAATGCAGGAATTATTGTGGAAAAGTTTCTGCAGTTTGCCGATCAGCATCAGGAAGAGTATAAGCAGGCTGCGGCTGCCCTTCAGCGTCACTCCAACGCTGCTGCCCCTGGCACCGCCCTGGCCCCGCCCTCCTCTACCACCGCCCTGGGTGGTCCTAAGGGACCGGCTGGAACGGAACCACCTGGGGGCGCCGGCACGGATCACCTGGCAGCAGCACCTGCTGGTATTCCAGCCAACATTCTTACCTCTGGTGCCGGGGTCGGCATTCTACCTCCGGCCACCGTGGCTGACTCCCTTACCGCAGGCGGGGCTGCTGTGGGGGCCGCTGCTGCCCCCTCCAGTCCCCCACTGGCTCCCCCGGCCAACTTTCGTGAATGCATCCAGCTGGCTGCCTGCTCTGCCGATGAGATTCTGCCCATGAACCCGGAACTGCCCGGCGACCTGTTTACCAGCTGCCTGACCACCCCGATTAAGGTGGCCGTGCTGTGGTACGTCCTCCAGAATAAGCTGGTCGATCAGTTGGGGGTGGATATCATCGACCGGATCCCTGGCCAGCTGACCGACCGGCGAACGATGCTGGGCGAGTTGAACTGGATTTTCACCGCCATCACGGACACGATAGCCTGGAACACGATGCCGCGGGAACTGTTTCAGAAACTGTTCCGACAGGATTTGCTGGTGGCCAGCCTTTTCCGGAACTTCCTGCTGGCCAATCGCGTCATGCGAGCGCATCACTGTACCCCGGTCTCGGAGCCCCAGCTCCCGGAGACTCATGAGCATCCACTCTGGGCTGCCTGGGACTTTGCCCTAGACTGTAGTCTTGCTCAATTGCCTGCCATTTTTCAGGTGCAATGATATATTTTGTAGTTTAGTTTTTTCATGGAGGGAGGTCATTATTATCAGCAGCACCTAAGTTCAGGTGATTAATGAGTCACTATCGTTTCTTGTACTAAGTGTGTTTACTATTGTTGATAACACGCGCTGCCGTAATTAACATTGTTATTATTCTTGAGCCAAGACGTACGTATATAATTACGTACTTAGTCGACCTTTTATTGGATTGTTCTGTGTTCTGAGATTTGTTGTTTTTATTTGTTTAGAACAATGCTGAATATGTCCATAGTACCTTCTTTACCTCTCAGCTGATGGCCTTTGATGTTTGGCTCAACTACGGCTATGATACTAGAAAGGCTCCGCAACAGCTTCCCATTGTCCTACAAGTTGGTTTTTGCCTTATTTAGTTTGTAGATATTGATTTCTTTTTTGCTGTACTGGGGACCGATTTCTGGAAGGGGACTTGCCCCCCATCCCCTGTCCGCAGGAAAAGAGCCAGGCTTGACGCAAGTATTCACTGCCTAAACCTGCGGAATCTACCTAAACTAATACCTAGGCTTCTGAACTAACGAATCTATTTTGGGTTGGGAACAAAGTTTCTGAATGTCTCAAAATATTTGCAAGGCATGATAAACTTTGTATATATGTAATTTTTTCAATGTTTTGGCAAATTTTCATGCTTTGCTTGAGTCATGGCTAGCAGCACACACAAAGACCCTTGACATACAATGCTTTTTGTGAATTTTTGTTATTTTATGTACTTATGCTTTTTATATTTTGTAGGTTCTTCTCAGTCAGGTTCACAGGTTTCGTGCCCTGGAATTGTTGGGTCAGTTTCTGGACCTGGGCTCCTGGGCTGTCAGCCTGGCCCTCTCTGTTGGCATCTTCCCCTACGTCCTAAAACTGTTGCAAAGCTCAGCTCGTGACCTTCGACCCCTGCTAGCCTTTATCTGGGCCAAAATTCTGGCCGTTGATCCCGGTTACCAGGCTGATCTAGTCAAGGATAATGGTCACCAGTAAGATTCTAGGATTCTAGCGATTTCTGTCTTTTTAGTTTTTGTTTGTAATGTTGGCAGATTTCAAATTTCTCTGTTTTTAAGGAGTATATAACTGGAGTATGGATTTCAAGAAGATATCAATTTTTAATGTTTCTGTTGGAAATAGTTTGTGATGCAGTCATTCCATGTGTACATGTTTTGATCATTTTTCGGTCCATTTACTGATTTTCAGATGATCATCTGATCATCATCATCTCATCTGATTTTCCAAATTATGAGCTTTCAACAAATCGCAGAGTTGAGCTGAATGCCTTAACATTCAGTCTTACCATAATAAAGCTCTTCTTATTTTGTCTACTTTTTTAACAAAATTTCAAATTTTAAGCAGGACAAAATTTTCGTCTTATTTCCAGGTATTTTCTGCAGATTCTAAATGATCCGACGAGTAGTGTTCGTGATAAGACCTTGTCAGCCTTTGTGATAGCCTGTGTCTGCCAAAACTGTCGACAGGGACAGGAGGCTGTGATGCAGGTTAGAATTCCTTAATTTTGGCCTAATTTTTAATTTTTAGTATACTATCGTCACAGTGTTATCGGGTAATGAAAGCTTCAGTTATTTGGAGTTTAGTAAAATAATGCCGTAAAAATATTGTTTGAGTTCTGAATTTTGCTTTAAAATTCGAGCACCATTTCTTTCATGCTGTTTTCATTGGCTTTGGTGGCTGTCTGTCACTCGTAAAGAAATAATGAAAGATGCCTGCGTGCTAATGGCAAAGCCTTTGTCCGAAACAGAAGAGAGGGCCAATGGGCGCTGTGAGTGCTCTTATCCAGAGAGAACTAATCTCTGTAACTCCTGCCTGCATTGGCTGCATCATAAGCATCAATTGCATTGATTGTCTCTCTCCGATTTCGGACTTAGGCTTTGCCTCAGTGACTGCGAACAGATGTTCTTCATTATTTCTGTATCATAGGGGTCGCGGCAGCGACCCCTATAATATGTGTCAAAAGTCCCTGGAGACACCGTAAAATAAGCTGCGCAGAGGCTGCGCAAAATCCTGCGCAGATCCTGCGCAGATTTCATGCGCAAATTGTAGAGCACATCGAGTTTAGTATGTGTGCGAAGTTTCAGCCCCGTATCACTTTCCGTTAAAAAGTTGCGCCCCGGACCGGTTATGGCGGCGATGTTTTTTTTTCCGGTTTCTCCTATTTAATGGTCGTATTGTCCTGACTTTCCGCCTCTTTCACGTAATCTGCAGCGGAGGCCGGACCTAAAGAGGTATAGGGTCTGATAGTACCCCATGCGCCATTTAAGAATCGCTACTTTTTTTGCGCCGCAGGTGCGCCACAGCGCCGCAGCGGCGCCGCAAAGTCGGCTCAGAGCGAAAAGTGACCATTTTTGTGGTCGCTGCGCAGCTCGAACGTTAAGAGCTGGAGCCGATTTCTTTTTATATTCAGAAACTACATATATTGAACTAACTAAATAGCTAAGTCTCGTTTCTCTATCACTTCCCATGCGACCACAGTGGCCGGTCAAAAATGGTGAAAATTCGAAAAATGAAAAATCGAAATTTCTCGCTGTGTATTCAACTTAGAAAGCTCAATTCTTTCATACAAAGGTTTTCTGGCACGGCGAATTGATTCCCGTAAGCAGTTTTGCCGTCAGACCCACCCATATTGCTGGGCTGGTTCCACTTTGCTGTCGGGAGGGTCAAGTCGGTACCGACTTCCAAGAACACCATATAGGACTGTGCATAGCCTCTCAAAACTTTGTCCATAGGGGTTTTCTGGTGCGGCCAGCTCATTTCCGGAGTCCGTTTTGCCGTCCGACCCACCCATTTTGCTGGGCTGGTTCCACTTTGCTGTCGGGAGGGTCAAGTCGGTACCGACTTCCAAGAACACCATATAGGATTGTGCATAGCCTCTCAAAACTTTGTCCATAGGGTTTTCTGGTGCGCCCAGCTCATTTCCGGAGTCCGTTTTGCCGTCCGAAACACCCATTTTGCTGGACTGGCTCCACTTTGCCGTTTGAAGGGTAAATCGGGTAGGGGGTCAAGTGGTCAAAAATAAGATTTTTCAAAAGTGGTCAAATTTGGTACCAAATGAAAGCCCGCATCGAACTGAGCAACTTTTGTCATAGAAGTGCGTACCTAAAGTGGCTGTAGAGGGCTGTGGTGGGGTGTGGTGGGGACTTAGGCGATTTTGGGTCAAAAATTAAAATTTCAAAAGTGGTCAAATTTGGTACCAAATGAAAGCCCGCATCGAACTGAGCAACTTTTGTCATAGAAGTGCGTACCTAAAGTGGCTGTAGAGGCCTGTGGTGGGGTGGGGTGGGGACTTAGGCGATTTTGGGTCAAAAATTAAAATTTCAAAAGTGGTCAAATTTGGTACCAAATGAAAGCCCGCATCGAACTGAGCAA
The DNA here is from genome assembly GCA_030248195.1 of Trissonchulus latispiculum. NCBI lineage: Eukaryota > Metazoa > Nematoda > Enoplea > Enoplida > Ironidae > Trissonchulus > Trissonchulus latispiculum. The sequence continues at coordinate 34,312 of JASAND010010842.1, read as the reverse complement.
CTTTTGTCATAGAAGTGCGTACCTAAAGTGGCTGTAGAGGCCTGTGGTGGGGTGGGGTGGGGACTTAGGCGATTTTGGGTCAAAAATTAAAATTTTCAAAAGTGGTCAAATTTCGAGTCAAATGAAGGCCCGCATCGAACTGAACAACTTTCGCCATAGAACCACCCACCCAAACTTGCTGTGTCGGATTTATATACTTTCTTTCTCAACCGGATTAAACGACAGACATAGGCCCAACACACATATTATCCCCTTTTGTGCGGAGCATTTTTGTTACTTGTGATTAATGTCTCGTCGTATTCTTCACAGATCCGCTGCCAGCCTGCGTTTACCTCATTTTCTTGATGTAAATAGTTGTCTGTGAAAATGGCCCACTTATATAGTATACGTATATTACGCATACGTAGCCAATCAATCAGGCAGGGCAGACTAGACAAGACACGACCTTCATACTCATTTTGTGCCAATTTTTATCCTACTATATTCTGTATTTGTTTTCTTGCTATATTTAGGGCCATTTTACCTCCATATGCATCGGTCTACTCACGGAAACCTGTGACTGTCCGTGGCTCAAAATGTGGCTCGCTGTGGCATTGGGAAAACTGTGGCAAGACTTTGATAATGCTAGGTGACCCATTTAAATGCTAAGTTAGCCGTGCTGTATTCATTCAATATTAATTGTTGTGCTTGTGCGTGCGTACATTGTCAAGGAGATGTCACGCTTGACATTATGGACAGACGTAGTGCATTTTTCGGGATTATGAGAACATGTTTTGTACAATAGAGTTTAGTGTTGCTGTTAATTTTATTATAACAAACCTGGTCCTGGTAATTTTAGATGGCAAGGTATACGATTGTCTGCCTATGAGAAACTGTATGAGCTGTTGCGTGACCCGGTGCCAGAAGTTCGCGCTGCCGCTGTTCACTCGCTAGGAACCCTTGTATGTACATTTGTTTTAACGAGTAGTCATTTCAATTCAATTTTCAAGTTTAACTATGTTTTCTGCTGTTTTGATGCTTTCTAATAATACTTCATGGCTTTATTGAGGTGGGAATTTTAGAGAGATACATTGTAATATCGATGATTTCTAAGCGAAAGGTTTGACATGCCTGGGCAAGTCAACCTTTTATTTAGTGCTGAGTAGGACTATGCTCACGATGTATATGCATTTTAATGACCTACAAATAAGCATAACTGTCTTTGCGGCAAGAGTAAAAACAGTGTGACATGCTTATCAACATATCCTGTTAGGTAGCATTGACCCTCCCGAAAATAGATCCTCGTGCAACGTTCCCGAATTAGTATCTACTGGAAATGAGGGCACGCTTGCTCGCTCTATGCTTACGTAAAGCTGGAAAACACAAGCAGTGTTGGCATGTGGTTATACGTTGTGTCTATTTCGACCTTTAGAACGCATGCTTAGGGGCGAATATCGTTAGCGTGTAGGGTAAAAATATGAGCCGCCCATTGAATGTATCGAGGCTTGTCGTGCTGTTACAGTTATCTCTGCTTGTTAACGTAGTTTCAGTGTATTTATGATTTCTGCTGTATGTATTTCATGTATTATTGTGTATTTCAGATATCCAATCATTCTCAGGAAAACGAGCACGCAGCCGATGTGGTTCGCAATGTGGCCCGAACCATGCTGAGCGAAGTCAGCCACGATGGCTCCCCGCTGGTCCGCAAGGAGTTGGTCGTGGCGCTGCACTGGTTCGTGCTGGACTTCGAGCGTCCCTTCACCGGGATTGCGGCCGAAATTCATGAGGAAGAGCTCCTATTCAGTCGTCAGCGTCAGCAGCATCATCGCAGTCTTGACCTGCAGACCAGCTCCTCCTCGCATGATCTGGTCGGATTCTCTTCGACCCGGTTCAGTGGCTCCACGGAATTTCTGTCGATCGGCGGCGGCGGCAGAAATTCCCTGACGCCGTCTACGGTTCAGCATCATCGTCAGAGCTCTTCGACCCAAGATGATCAGCGTAGTCTTGGAGGCGGGGAGCTGCTAGATGTGACCGATAGTGCTGCCGTCATTAAACGGTCAAATTCGGCTCGGAATTTGGCCAGCGGTGGGCAGAATTCCCCGTTTCTGGGCAGCGCCGGCACCTCGCCGCCCAACTCTGCTGGCCCTGCCCCACCCGCTCATGCCCGAGTGAATGCCCTCTCACCCTCGAGGTCGGTCAATTTTGCCTCCCTCACGGGTCGGGCTACCCTTCCGTCCATTAAACAGCAGTCGGGACCGTTGCGAAACCCCATATCCGGGCTTCTAGGCGGTCTGAATCGATCTCCGGTGGCGAAGGGCCACCCTGGAGCTGCCGGGGGTAGCAAGGTGCTGCGTGAAGTGTCCAGTATCTATGCCCAGGTTTGGCGTACCTTTCTGGAGCTGCAAAACGATCCGGCCCAAGAAGTCGCGGACCTGGCCCGCATGGTGACGGACTATATCAATGAGAAGGCCATCCGGATGGCCAATATGGTTCGCTATACGTCAATGGTGGCGGCCAACGATTTCCTGCTGGTCGGAAATCGGACCCGAACAATTTCTGAGTCCTCTCGGGAGGAGAGCGGTGGCGAACTCTCTGGTTCTGAATCGACAGCTTCTGAACGGTCACCGGCAGTCGGACCGGGCGGTTCCGGCCAGCGGCGACGAATGCCGGCCGGCCGTCAGTCCTTGACCGCCGATAAACCGACCTTTGTCGTTGGGTCACCCCCCGTCCTCCCGTCCTCTAAAACCACGACTCCTGTCTCGGATATTAGTGGGAGAGCCAGTGCCTCCAGTCTTTCCATTTCCACCGATTTACCTCTGACCGTTGCCGCGGGAGGCTACGGTTCCTCACCCGAGCACCGAGCCAGCCTGAGTGAGGTGAACGGCACCCTCCCGTCCAAACCGAGCCCTCATTCTGCCCGATTCATTCTGCGAACCAAGGCCTATATGCAGGGTCCCCCTCCTCCAACAATTAATGGTGACCTGGGACGATACCCTCCTCATAGCGCTGCCTCCACGTCTGCGTCTGCGGCGTCAATGAACGGCTATGCCGCGTCTACGACACTCGCGGGTATCGCCGGAGGTCGGACCCCTGCCCTTGCCAAGACCAAACTGGTTGAATGGTTCACCAAGGGCCTGGCCGAGCCAGTCATCGAACAACTGGAGCTCTGTACCCAGGGGCGTCAGCGCTACAGTCCCGTCAAGGGCTGGGCCCGTGAGGCGCTCAGCCTGAACGAAACGCTGGCCAACAGCCATAGCACGATGCTGCAGTCTGGGGAGGCGCGTCTAGAGTCCCAGCTGTTTGTCAGTCGCAACCAACGCCAACCCCTCTCCCTCCTGTTCCATCCCCTCCTGCCGCTACTTCTGGTCGCAGAGGCGGATCATGTGGCGGCCTGGAACTATGAACAGTGTCGGATGGTTTGGCGACTCAGCAACCGACAGCCGTCCTATGATCAGATTTCTGGGATGCATTTTATCAACCCGCTATCGACGGGGTACCTGATGACCGTTACCCACTGTGGTAATGTGAAGGTATGGCGTACCAGTTTTGAGGATTTGCCGAATTTTGCGGGTCCCACCCCCTCTGCCGGTAGTGGGGGAGGTTTTTCGGCAGAACAGCGGCCGGGTAAGCTGGTATCGGGCTGGAATGTGACGCAGGATTTGGCTCGGGTTGGGTCGACGGCTTCCTCCTCCAATCACCGAATTGTGCCTTTTACGGTCTCCGAATGGGAGCAGACCAATGGGATTCTGTTGATTTCTGGTTGGTTTTTGATGGTTTTAATTCTGATTTTTAATTTTTAGATTAAATATTATATTTGTAGGACTCATATGGTTACAGGTGTTTAGAATCTTTATAAGTGTAATATATTTTTGACGGAGAATGTTGTCAACGATTACTAATCTGACCCTTAGCTGGAGTGACTGTTACAAACCGAACAGTTGATTTGAAAATTAATTATTTGGATTTGGATAAAAGTTGTTGATTTATCAGTTTTATAAAATTTGCTTCTGCTTCATTCAAGGCCTTCATCGTCACTGTAGTTAACAGTTACTTAATTAACAGCTAACATTAAGTTTCAGTTTTGTCTTTCTTTCAGGCGACATGAAAGTCGTCCGCCTGTGGGATGTCAATGAAGAGCGACGAATCCAGGACATCCAACTGGGCTCCGGGTCTGACCTGTCCGGCCGGGTCCACTGTCTCACGTCGGACACTCATCTGGCAGCCGTCGGCTGTTCGGACGGCTCAGTCCGCCTGTTTGATCGGCGTCTGCGTCCACGCGAGTGCGGCGGCTCGGCGGGCGGTCGCGGCACCTCCGCGGGTCTGATGACCCTCCGGAATCTGAGACCGCACAGTGGCCCAGTGGCCAGTGTCCAGCTGCACTGGGACGGCGGGCTGACCCGGCTGATTGCGGGCAGTCAGGATGGCAGTATCCGCATCTGGGAGCCGCGGATGTTCCAGGAACCGGTGCTCAGCTTTTCCCTCTATCCTGACCATCCCTCCCATTCTCATCCCAATCCTGTGGTTTCCGGTGGCTCTTCCTCTTCCGCAATTGGTGGCTCAGCCGCATCGGGTGGTTCCGGTGGATCCGCAACCGGAGATCCGCACCTGGTCACCCTGAAGGTTCATCCGCGTTGCCAGGTGTTTGCCTGCGGAACCAGTCAGAATGCCGTCAGCCTGTTTGACTTTTCTGGACGACAGCTGGGTCAGATTCGATATCATGAAGGATTTATGGGTCAACGGTTGGGTGGGGTTCGATCTCTGGCCTTCCACCCCTACCGGGCCTATCTGGGCTACGGGGGGATGGACACGGTAGTGGCTGTTTATGGACTGGACAAGTCTTCCTCTTGAACCTGAAACTCCTGATTTTAGGTTCTAGTTTAGATGAGTTCATGTTTTGAGAAATTACGTAATTGGGTTGTTAACAATGTTGAAAAGGGATTACGTTGAAAAGGTGAAAGTTTACAAGATTTCTCTTTTACAGTACTCTTTTGGATAACTCCAAAAGTATGTTCCAAAATAATTCCAATTCCAAAAGTCTTCTTCGGGATTGTAGATTATAGTAGGAAGAGTAAAACACGGCGCTCTTCCTAATGAAGAAACATAGTCTAAAATTTGAAGGCTGGAATGTCAAGGTGTCTTAGCGGGTGGACTTAATACACTGACATTTTGCAAATATGCATAGTTGCAAAAGTTGCAAATAGTTGCATATTTGAACTTTGACAAAGATAACATCTTTCATATCATTATGTTGACAAGAACTTGTAACCATATTCTAATTGTGTAATTACGTTCACCAATTTTTTTCTGACAAACTGAATTTTCTATCGGAGTTCATTTTGGTACTGTAAATTAATTTTTTATTGCCGTTGCAAACTGTGCTTATTTTTGCATAATGTCAGCGTAGTATGTTAACACGATAAATCCTACTCCTCACTACGCTTGCCTAAGTTTTAGCTCAAAACTATTACTAATTCATAAATCACCTTGCTGGTTGCGCAATTTTGGGCTGGAAACATTGTTATTATTGTTGATTATTATAGAATTTAATTGGATGTGTACATACTACTGTATAATAATAAATATATACAGTGTGGGTTGATTGTACATAATATCTATATATAGACTAAATTTAGAATTAGTAGTTTAGTAATATATTATGCTTGTGTTCATGTAGATAATTATATAGTTCAAATTTATTTTTGCTTGTTCACTATGTCTTCTATTATCTATGACTAATTCTATTGGCTTTAGGATCCTCTTGTGAATATTCTTTACATATTCGTTATATTATTTATCTTTTTCAGTACGTATATATGTGTATTATATCGACGGGTGTACGACGAAAAACTCAAAACTTTTGGCGAATGCTATGTGTGATACTTTTTGTACATATGGGACTATTATAGGGAGTTTTTTGGGGGCGCCCGGGGCGACAAAAGTCCGAGGGGCAAAGAAAGAGTTTGTTGGTATTAAATTGTGCAACAAATTTCGCTATTTCCTAGCATACAGGTTGTCTTTGATGGTAGCCAGAATTAGTGGTCAAACTTTCAAGAGCTGAGTGCAAAATCTTCGACGAACCCGAAAAATTTTGGAAATTTCGCCTTTTTGAGCGGTTCTTCAGGGCATTTATTGGCGCGCCCATTTATTTTGGTACCGACAATCGTTTGGAGAAGGTTCTATATAGCCCCCACTAGACTAAGCTCTGTAGACAGCTCCGGTCATTATTAATCTGGCAAAATCTCGTATAACGTCGGTATTTATCATATGCAGTTCCGGTTTTTGTGTCCTCCTAATGTTAATTTTGTCAATTTATTTTTTGTCGGCATCATGCCGCATTTCTGGGTTTTCTTTAGCGGGGGTGGATGGGGGCACCTCCCACTTTTTGGATTCCTCCCACTCGTTCCCCTCACTTTTTTGGGCTTCCCCACTCACTATAGGGCAGCGTTTTTTTCAAAATCGGATTTCATCAAATTTTCGTCATTTTTATTTTCTGAACGTCATTTTTATTTGTCCGGCGTCAAAAATCAGTTTTTTCAGAAATACAGTTTTGTTTTTATTTGAGGCTGTATTCGTAATTTCGGTTTAATTTTTACCTTCTTGACGTGTGTTGCTTCATATTTCACACTGTCTGGAGAGTTATAACTCACGCAAGTAATTCTAACTCACGCACTTACATACAAATATCTGGTGTTGTATGGTACATGAGTGTGAGCATTAACAATGATGAGAATAATCCAACACAATTCGGTGGGTCTGGGGGAACGGAGTCCTCCAGAAGTTGAAGAAATTTTTTGCTTTTTAGATGAAATCGTTCTTCAAATCTTTAATTCCTTTCATTTTGCGGAAACAAGAAAATTTTTAAAAATTACACTTTTTCAAGGAAAAATAAGAATTTTTTGCTAAAATCGAATGACATTTTAAGCTTTTTCTATCCAAAAAATTGGTAAAAACGTTGGAAATATACGTATGTGAACGCGCTCTCGAAATTTAGTGGATATGCCTTTTTTGGTTTTCCTGTTTACTTTTCTTACCTTCAAATCAGAACGACGGGGCTGCCATCCATTTTATCCCTAGCAGTTTTTATCGTTTATATATTTATATAATATAAGTTCTTAAGCATACTGGTACGTACGGATATAAGATCTCATTCTATTCTAGCCGAGAAAATCTGAAGAAAAAGTTTTCAAAAAATATTCTGCGAAAATGGTATAAGAAACATGCATCAAAAATGCAATTGAAGGATGTACATCAGGGCGCCTACTATTCCTATTTTTCCTATTTTTTCCTATATTTTACAAATATTCCTATTTTTTCCTATTTTTGCCTAAAATTCCTATATTTTCCTATTTTTTCATTAATTTTGTGAAGATTTATTAGATTTTAACTGTGGAAACTAAACATCGGTAAGATTTTCTGTTTTATATACGTATACCTTCCAATGGGGCATTCTCAAAAAATTTCCGGCTTCGCCGGAATAGCATTTTTTCTTTATTTTTGTTATGTCGATTTAATTCTCGCCTTTGAACCAACCAATGTTTCAAGGATTTGTTTTGGTGAAGTTGTCTCAGGGTTTTTTCAAATTCGGACCTGTGCTTCTCAGTGTGTTTTTCTAGGAAAAAGTGTGTACTTTTTGAAGAAAATTTTCAAAAATTTAAAAAAAATTCAAAAAAAGTGTTTTCTATATAAACTCCGTTCTGACTTATCCGAGTTGGAATATATACCTAGTAACAGCTTACGTATGTAATGACATTCTTTTAGCATTAGCAAATTTCGTAAAGTGATCTGAAGAACTACTTATAGCAAAGTTCACAAAAAATCAAACATAGAATTTTTGCTGGCATTTTCGTAAATGATGTCCGATCGAAAAACTTGGACGTATGGAGCGGTAGTGACCCCCCTCTACATATGGTGCAAATTTCATGCCGGTAGCCCTTGTGTGGCGTGATTAATAAAAACTTGTGATTTCTTTCTAAACGAATTCACAAAAAATATATTTACTAATCCAGTTTGGACAACCAATTGCACATAAGAATAACCCAAGATCTTTCCAAAATCGCTCGGAAAAATAGATATTCAAGCTTGAATTATCCAGAAGCCTCTAGCTTTTGCTGGGGGCTGCCGCCCCAGATCCCTGCTTCCTTTTCAATTCATGTTTTCTGATCCTTACGTCGTGCCGAAATATGGTTGCGCTGTTCTTTTTATGTTTGCCACTTTTGTTTCCGAAGATAGTTTGCTGTCTGCTATTATTTTAAAATATTAAATTAAATATTGCCAAACCGTAATCATAAACAATTTTCGTGCTTTGGCAGTTTCGTGTATACATTTTAAGTTTTTACTGACTGCCAAAACTAAAGCTTAGAGTGTTTCTATTGAGGATTTTCCTTAGTTTTACAAAATTTTTCCAGCTTCGTATTCTTCCTATATATATGGCTTCTCAGCTTCAAGCTTCATATGTTTTTGCAGTGCCGTCCTCAAATGTGCCCCCTCCTAAAGTGCTCCTCCCAAAACATAGAATGCTCAAAAACGCTCTCCTTTGATACGCATCAAAGTTTGTCCCAAAAAACACTGAGAAGTTTAAATTTTCAAAAATTTTCTGGCTTTGCCGGATATTTTATGTATATATATTAGTGATGGGCACTGGATATCCGGATATCCGGATAATTTTTATATCCAGATATATAATATCCGATTTGAGAAAAATATCCGGATATCCGAGTACATTTCAGACAAAGTAATGAAAAATTCGCAAATTTTTGACAAAATTTCAAAAATTTTAAAATATTTTTAAAAACTTCTTTGAAAATATTTTTGAAACCAGGGTTTGCAGCTTGGTTGCATGATAGACATTCACAGCCTGCCGAAAAATTGACAGAAAAATTGAAAATTTAACGGCAAAATCGAAAATTTTTCTTGAGGTTAAGTTTGGAATAGGCGGATAACCGGATATCTGGATATCCGTTAACGCAAAATAGGCGGATATCCGGATATGAAAAAATATCCGGTGCCCATCACTGATATATATATATATAATTTTCGAAAATCCCCTCAAGTTCCCTCTAGAAATATTCCGTATGATAAGTCTAGGTCGTTACTGTTATGTAGTTGAAATTTTGCAAAATTTGGCCAAAATTGACGGCATATTTGCGCTGGAAAAATTCCTACATTTTCCTATTTTTTGCTAGAAAAATTCCTATATTTTCTATTTTTTCGCGAAAAATTCCTATATTTTTTCCTATTTTTTCTTAAACGCCCAGTAGGCGCCCAGATGTACATGTCTTGTACATGTCTATATAGCATGAAGTGTCGTAATCTATGGCTTTCTATATACACCCATTGACTGACTATTAAAACATCGTCGAAACTTAACATAAATCACAACAACAAGATAGAGTGGGGGTTTGGGGGCAGCAGCCCCCAAAATCTGAGAAATTTTTTTGAAAAATCACCGTTAAAACGTAATAGAAACTTTGCATTCTTTTTTAATTTGAGTGCTACTTCCACATTTTGACTTGGTCATTCCTTCGTCATTTTTATTTTGGCGTCGTCAAAACTATTGTTCATTTCTGCAAACGACGCCAAAATGCCAAATTGTAAGGATTTTTGTTCAATATTTTCAAAAATTTTTCGGATTCGCCCGAATGTTTTGGTCAATAATCGTCTATTCAGGTTAAAACATGAGTTTTTAGCACTTTCGATCTTAGTTGTAGCAGTATACGTGGAAACACGCAATTTTTACGGTATTTTTAACATTTTTAGCCCATTTTATTTCTCCCCCCACTTCCCCCCTCCACTTTTCTGTCCTAGAGAAACCCAGCATTTCGTTGAGCCAGGTGTTTTTGCCGGCTCTACTGCTGTGCAAGTAGTAGTCAGTTTGTTCGTACTCATTGTTGTAATTATCCTCGGAATGTGTAAAAACGTGAAAGGATAGGTTTGTTTTGATACACTGAGAACTTGAATTCTAGCTTCCGCTCATTTTACGTTAAACATGGATGTCTTTTCTTCAATGTTTTTAGATCATCTCAACGCCAATCATGTTTTATTCTGTATTTTTCCTTTTTTCCTTTAATGAAAATTGATTAAGTTTTCAATAGACTAAAAATTGAAGGATGATTTTTATGGTGGACACTTTCTTTACCATTTTCCGAAGTGGGATTGTTGAAGTTGAGGACTGATTAAGTTTTGCTCTGTTGAATTTGGTGATATCTAAAGATAAAAAGGTAAACTATTATAAAAATAGTGGTCAATGTAGAAAGAGGTTTGCTATAAATATGTATATAATTGTTATAGTTTGTAGATTTAATTTTTCGTTATTCTGTTACGTGTCAAATCGTGATTCGCTTTCGCTGTCAGTAATAGACTATATTTGAGATCATTATACTACTGTAAGATACTTATGGAACTTACGGAATAGATACTTATGGAAAATCCTTGAGAACATTTTGCGTAATGAATTTCAGGATCTTATTTCTGAAAATGGAATTTATGCTACAGGGTTGCTAGATATTACTAGAAAGCCCAAGACGGCTAAGCAAATGCGCTGAAGTCAGTTTGGCGTAGCTTGTGGGTCGTGCTTGAGTTCTGAAATTTGTGTTTGAGTTCTGAGATTTTGTTATCTAAAACAGCCCGAAATGGCGGTTTTGAACAAGTTTTAAACTTTTTCATCATCTGACAAACTTCGACCTCCGTTGGGTCTCGAACCCATGGGAATTTGCGCGCTTGGCAAAACATTGTTTTAAATTCAGATCCCCACCTCCACAAGTAACCGCTGTGATTAGCTAATTCATTTTTGAAGAGTTTTCCTTTTATTCGCAATGTCTGTATACATTCATGTGCTTTAGATATAATTTTATACGGATTTTCTACCCAGACTTAACGAAAGCTTGAATGAATTTTAGAAAACTTTGAATTGTTAGTTACCAGGGTTATATATAATGGTTAAATTTTATGGTACAAAAATTAAAGACAAAACTGAACACCACCATTATTATTTAGCATTATTTCAGATTTATATATTTTCCTTTTGGCACCTCTACCAACAAGACACCAGGAGAAAAAGAGGAAACATGGTACGTGTCTATGAACTTTATATTTGTGTTCATATATATGGGGAAATATTTTTGGGTTTTTAAACAGCTCTTGACTTCCGTCTTTTCCGGCTAGCCCAGCTTCTAAGTTAAGTATGTATTTTTGTGTCGTGATCGTTCAAAAATTCCAAGTGTGAACAACTCCACGCTGTGTGTAGAAAACAAAGTGTATATATGCAGAAACTGATTTTGGCTGCAGAAGTTGTTATTGTTCTGTAATTGCTTGTTGGCTTTGTTACTGTATGTAAATATTGCTTACATTAGAACATTACATTACATTGGAACAAAGGTATATTTGAAATGTTGTTACAATAAAGTCAAGGCTTGCGTTTGTTATGTAGCAGAAGAGATTCAGGTCAGTTAGGTCACTTTTTGGACCGGGTCACCGTGTCAAGAGCTTCGACCCGGTCTGGTCTTGTTTTGACCCGGTTTTCTGAATTTACCTTTTAGAACTTTCTGGCTTACCAAGCTAAAACATTTAGATTAAATTTTTGTTCGATGTTCAATTTGCCTTTTTTATATTCTAGTCTAGAGCATTTTCGCAACTTGAGATTATTTGAATGTGTCTGTCTCTGACAAATTATTGTTTAGCTTTAGTTAGTGTTTAGCATTAGTTTTTGCTTTTTGGACAAGTACTCAAATTAGACCCTGCAAAATTTAGCAGACGGATAAATATTGGTTTTGCAACTAATTTCTGCATAAAGTTAGAAAATGCTACAGTTATATTAAACGCATTTCAAGAAAACCTAGAGCAAAAATATGTATGTCATAGTTATTATTTTCGGAATGGAACATGGACGTTAAAAATTTAGCATTCCTAGGCAAAATCGAAAATTTTTTGCAAATTTTGGAATTTTCTGGAAAATTGGGTCACCAGGTCAGGGCTTAACCCGGTCACCAGGTCAAGCCTAAGTGACCCGGTTCCATCACAATGTAGGTTGATGAATAAGCTGAGCTTAGACGAAAGACTTAGCTTAAATTCATTTTTAACCCCAAGAGCCTATTATAGGAAAGCTGGGAAAGTTGTACAGCGATAATTTTATATCATTATGTTGCGTAGAATGTCGCTGTACGACTTTCATAGCTCAAGTTATAGTCTTTCTTTTAACCGATACTCTTGACACCAGCGGACTTTTCTTTCTTCCTATTTGAGACTTGGGGTCCCTTCCGACCTTTTACTGCAGCCAGTTTTTTTCAATTGCCTTCCAAGTGGGCGCTGCTAGATTTCAACCATCCTAGTCTCTACAGGTGTGCGGGGGGCAACTTGTGTTGGAAAGAACAATACTGGTTGCCCTGGGCTAGACTGCAATAACTGTACGCCGGCTTGGGTTGGGGACGACGTTTTCTATCAGTAGTCTTCTGCTCGCCTCTTGTGCGTTTGCGGTCTGCGGAGAGAAACACCTGACTGGCCTCATGTGGAGCCCAGATGGTGTCGAGTAGTGTTGTTGACCGGCCGAAATTTTCGTCGGCCGGCCGTTACCGGCCGGCCGACCTTCTGAAGACGGCCGGCCGGCCGAAAACGGCTGGCCGGCCGACGGCCCGGCCGGCCAGAAACGGCCGGCCGTTCAACGGCCCAACCGGCCAAAAACGGCCGGCTGACGAATCAAAGGCTAAAAATGGCCGGAATGCTGACCCATGAGTGCCAGAATAAGAAATCAAGATATGAAAATGTATCAGCACAACTTAAAATCGATTTCCTGAGAAAATTTTGATAAACCGCTGAAATATAAGCGCGGCCGGCCGGCCGCTCAAAGGCCGGCTGGCCGGCCTGAAACGGCCGACCGCCCGGCCAGCCGGCCGTCCGGCCGAGTGCATCTCTTGGGCGGCCGGTCAACGGGCGGCCGGCCGTTTTGCACCCGGCCGGTCAACAACACTAGTGTCGAGCCCTCAGCTCACCAGAAAAGGTATCGTATTTTGTCGGAAACGCCCGTTTTTAATGCCAGCGTAGTATGTTTACTCGGTGAGCCCCCCCCAAGATTTTGGCCTTAATGTTTCGAGCATGGTGCAATCTTAACATCCTAGGAAGGGTCGAGTGTCAAAGGTCTATTTCCATACTGATATTGTGGTCCCTTTTCAGGGACTGTCAAATATTGCCTATGACAACCATATTTCAGGTCACCATGGCGAGGTATTGGGTATAGTTTTCAACCAGCAATAACCGCACCTCGGATAAACCTCATTGGTTACGGTACTGCCTCTGCGCAGAGATGGTTAGACCGTCCCTTATAATTATTATATAAAATTCATTTGCAGCATCAACGAATCAGGTTTCAAATTTTCAGCTACACAGAAAAGATATTTCTGCCTTTGCTAAAAGGCTACAGCGGGGTGTCTTCAATGCCGACAATTGCATTGCCGACAATGCACATTGCCGAGAAAGGCATTGCCGAGAATTGCATTGCCGAGAACGGTCAATGCTTCTTACTTGCATTGCCGAGAAAGTGCATTTTATGAAACCTGCTTTATCTATGCTGCAAGTATATTCAGTCTTTAAAATGCTGCAATACATTCTAAATTTGTTTATTGAATTACTGAATTATTGAATTGCAAAAATAATAATTTGTTAATGAAATTAATAATTAATGACTAAATTAAAATTAAGGAATTGCTTATCAACTTCAAAGGCTTATTGCAAGAGATTAACAGAAGTTTAGAGCATGAATTTATACATGGTTACAATGCTTGAGATGTGCTCTATTTAATGCTGTAAAGCAGTTTGCTGTAGCTTGCTGCTATGAAAACTTAAGCTTAAAAGACTACCAAAAATTTCAAAAAGCGGTAACTTTAACAGTTTGTTAAGCTTAACTTTTCATAGCAGCAAGCTACACCATTAAATAGAGCACATCTCGAGCATTCCAACGATGTATAAATCATGCTCTAAAGTTTTGTTGATCTCTTGCTACAAGCCTTTGAAGTTGACCAACTTTTGTTGGGGGGGGTGGATAAAGTTAAAGAGAACGGAACTGTGCAATTCGCAGAAATTGCCGAAGGACGCTTGTCGTTATTAATTTGTATTTAGCTTTCATGTTTAACTGGGTAACATGAAATATGATCTGGTTTCGATCAAAAGTTTCGTGTTTGCACCAGGGATTTTTTAAAAGTCAGATATGTGCCTTTCAGTGCATTTTTCCACGAAAAAGTGTGGTCTTCTTTTGTTGTCCGTCAGTTCATATCAGAGATAGAACCGGGTCATCGGGTCAGTTCGGGTCACTTTTTGGACCGAGTCAAGAGCTTCGACCAGGTCTTGACTTGACCCGGCTTTCTGAATTTGCCACAAATTTAAATTTTTTGCTTACCAAGCTAAAGCTTTAGCTTAAATTTTTGTTCCATGTGCAATATTAATTTGCCTTTTCTTATATTTTAGTCTTGAGCATTTTTGCTGCTTGAGGTTATTTGAATCTGTCTGTATTATGCAGATTATTGTTTAGCTTTATCAGTTTCATGATTATTTTATAAATCTATTTAGTACAATATGTTTGGCAGATTATTTTCGGAACCAAGCTAGATGTTTGCGCAATACAAAATAATAACCAATTTTTAAAGTTCTCCGTGGTTTTAGACCGCACCTTTTACACTTTTCACCATACATGGACTAATTTCCTAAGATTTCGCAGACGGATAAATTATTAGTTTTGCCAACTCATTTCTTCATCAATTTTAAAAATGCTATAGTCTTATCAAATACTTTTCAAAAAACCTAAAGCAAACATATGTATGTCATAGTTATTCTTTTTGGGGTGGTGACGAAACATGGAAGCCAAAAATTTAGCGTTCCTAGGCAAAATCAAAAATTTTTTGCAGATTTTGGAATATTCTTGAAAACCGGGTCACCGAGTCACCGGGTCAGGGCTCAACCGGGTCAACCCAGAGTGACCCGGTTCCATCTCTGTTCTGGTGCATATAACCGATTTACACCTACATATGGCTTGTCTCTGCTTTCAAAGGCTTTTTTCTGCGCTTTAATGCTGCCACAAATGGTGATCGTTCTAGAGAAGAAAGCCAACAAAAATTTATAAGACCGGAGCACAAACCTATGTAAATTGTTTTACAAAAACGTGGGGAAGCATTTACGAGGAAAGAAGGAAGATATAGCGTTTCCTGCACGTTCACTAACTGTTTCAGAAGATGCATTTATGGTCCAGTTTAATTAAACTTTAATATTTCGGTAAAAACATCGGATATGGTTACAGTCTGTGAGTTTTTTCAATTTGCTGTGTTTTTAATAAGTATATTTTTCAGTAAAATGTTTGCGAAAACAACTCAAAACCCGTGGTGCAGGACATTTATCTTGAACATAAAAGTCTAAAGTAAAATCCTTAAAAATAGTCTTTGATTATTGTAAATAAAGCAGCAATTAAATGCGGCTGGGCTGGTGCCGACTTCTGGAAACGAGAAACTTTGTTTGCTGATTTCCAGAGATCGACAATTCTGGGATATGGGTACATATTGACTAGCAGAGCCTTTACCTCGTGGCAAAATGCCGTGCGTGGGTTCGAGTCTCACGATGATGCTATTGTGATATACCCGAAATCCCTGAAAATTTCAAGGAAATTGTGAAACTTAGACTTAAACTTAAAAATTTTAACCAATTTTTAGTAACTGCATTGGGCGGGAAAGAGTGGGATTTCAGATGGCAACTTTGTAGTTACTGCTCAATAGATCAAATTATAAGAGTTTAAGTGAGCTCTATGTCTATGTCTACAGGTCGTCAAGGAACGCTCCGCATCACGACTTGATGCCAGATCTCTTTCGAGTATCTTGCTACTTCAATGCTGAGATTAGCAATTCCTTAATTTTAATTTATTCATTAATTATTAATTTCATTAATAAATTAATTAATATTTGGAATTCAATTTAATGAAATTGAAATATAAGAGCTTTGAATTAAACTTGCATACATTTCTCGACTGCTTAGAAATTTAGAATGTATTGTAGCATTTTAAAGACTGAATATACTTGCAGCATACATAAAGCAGGTTTCATAAAATGCACTTTCTCGGCAATGCAATTCTCTGCAATGCAAACTATGATTCTTAACCTTTCTCGGCAATGCAAGTAAGAAGCATTGACCGTTCTCGGCAATGCAATTCGCGGCAATGCCTTTCTCGGCAATGTGCATTCTCGGCAATGCAATTCTCGACATTGAATGTTACCCAATACAGCGCCCTGTTCAAATCGAATTTGTAACTACATCGTGCTTGACTAGCGCAGCTTATTGTTGTGTGGTGTTATGGCTTATTGGATTGTATAAGCAAAATTAAAATAGTAAAATAAAGTAAAGATTAGCTTTTTGCTTAAATGTTATGTAAAGCTACTTTTGGAATTTTAATTGGAGTTCACGAAGTCCTACCAATTTTGTCGTCTGCAAAGCGGGAAGCGTTACATAGGATTCAAAATTTTGAAGACAATTTTTACGACTACGATTACACATGATCAACAAGGAAATTTATTAGTGTGGCATAAACTTACACCATTCCCATTTTCCCGAAGCAAAATACTACGTCAGAGGAAATTGCATCGTCATATCAAGAGCGTATAACAAGCATGTCATCTCAGTTGTCAGAGCAGAAACTCCGCAAATAAGACCCATCTCTTCAAAGAAATTCACAAGCTATGACCGCCAAAAACCATCTTTCCTCTAAATTAGCTGCTGGTTGCAATTTACAATGTTACAGTAAGAGAGCTAGCTCAATGTGTGATTTTATTGTACTAATTGCTAAATAATGCACACAAGACACATGTATGCACATGTCCCTCTAGAGTCTAGACCCTTAAGCTCTTCTGTATGCCTTC
This sequence comes from Trissonchulus latispiculum, assembly GCA_030248195.1. Lineage (NCBI taxonomy): Eukaryota > Metazoa > Nematoda > Enoplea > Enoplida > Ironidae > Trissonchulus > Trissonchulus latispiculum. Next base: position 17,456 of record JASAND010010842.1, on the reverse strand, counting down.
TCCCGGCAACAGCTATCCTTGGTTCGGATCAGGTTAGTTACTGTTCGTATGTCCTACGCTCTGTATTCAAGACAGGTCACTAGGCCGAAAGGATGTCTGACGGATGCAAGGCGATTAAGAAGTGTGGCGCAAAGCTAACCCCATTTCCAGATTCGAGCCACTCTTATACTCGCTCATGTAGACATGTGCCTTTTTATTTCGCGAGACTCCACCAGGTTTTACCTTCACTCCTGAAAGGGCGGTTAACCCATTTTCCAGGTCCAGAAGAATTCCTGTCTCGGCCGTTGACTCGAACCTAGTTTTTAACCCGATTTTTGCACATCTGGAGTTCAAAGTTCTACCAGCGGTTTCACCGGTAACTGCATTTTATACAGAACCTAGTCATATAGTTGGATAGCTCTTCTATTGGCAACGTTTCAGCCCATACAGTGCCAATGCAGCCTACACCTACTGTAATCGATTATACACCAGAAATCTACCTAAGCACACGTACACAGCTACAGCAGCTTGTTTATTTGTACAAAAATATTCATACACTTTATACATCACAGCACTGGAAACAAAAAATCAGAAACGAAAAAATCTAATCATCTCCAAGTAGGGTTCCCCGTTTCTCTTCTTTCCTTCTTTTCTGTTCTGCAAAGATCTGAAACGCGAAAAAACGGAAAAATGAGCAAGTTATAGCAAGCGATAAAAACTAAATTCTATCTAAAAATTCAACAAATAATGCGCCTTCAAAGCATTATAGATACCACGACCAACGATACATTCATGTAGACATTCAGTGTTCCGATCTGAACATGAAAATATTCGAATTCTTGTACTTACTGAATAGTACAAGAACAAAGCTATGGTAAAAAACTTCCAGCGTTAAAGAGTCCAACCCTCACACTCGGCATTGACTATAAAACCTACTTCTTCAGCCCAGGCACGCCTGTTCATTCCTTTGCGACGCATCTGCTTCTCTACTATCCTGGCATTGTTGGTATAGGATTCTGCCACTTCACGCTAAAAAAATTAGAAAAAACCGATAATAAAAAAGTAAAAAACAGTACAGTACACAGCAGCTAGGGTTGTGCCGGTAAGAAATTTCTCGGGCCGGGCTCGGGCTCGGGCCGAACTGTTTCTTCGGTTCGGGCTCGGTTCAGGCCCGGGCCAGCCCGAGCCCGGCCCGAAGCCCGAGGCCCGAGTCAAGGCCCGAGCGGCCCGAACCGATTCACGTTCCCGAGCAGCCCGAGCGGCCCGAACGGCCCGAACCGATTCGCGGCCCGAGCAGCCCGAGCGGCCCGAACCGATTCGCGGCCCGACCAATACGAGCAGCCACAGGGCCCCTATCTCCCAAATCAATTCAGGCCAAATCGGACAGAACTGTGAGAGCATCCCTCTTACCATGGTCATGCCCCAAGTATATCAGCCCGAAATCAACATGACCAGACGCACAAACCTACACGACCTAAACCGACATAGTTACGCCGATCGCGATACAAAATAACCCTAAGCACCATCATCCTAACTTAAGTAAGTCCTTCAATCAACCAAACTGTTCCATTTAGTCAAGCACTACCTGACCTAAAATTCAACGCAAACAGGCATTTTTACCATATCAGACAGGGTATTTTTTACAGGGGGGGGGCGGGGGGGGCCCCCCCCCGAAATTGACCTTCCCCCCCCGAAAATGCCTTCCCCCCCCCGAAATCGCCCCCTCCCGGGATTTTTGCTTCCCCCCCCCCGGGATTTTTTGGGTGCCCAAATTTTTGCCAAAAATAGGCAAATTTTCAAAAAATTTTCGGCTTCGCCGAAGATTTTTTCGTAAATATAGCTATTTTTAGCTTAAATCCTGGCGTTTTTGAGAACTTTTAGCGTATCACCATGCAAAATACGCCAAAAAATACCATTTTTGGCTCATTTTTGCAAAAAAATCTTCCCCCCCCCGAAAATTTCACCCCCCCCCGGGCCGGGGGGGGGCCCCCCCGGGAAGCCCCCCCCCCCGAAAAAAAAATCCCTAAAAAATACCCTGTCAGATACAAAACCAAAAAAACTTTTGTAATTCCTTAATCCTCTTTGTATATTGGATTTGTCTTCTTTAGACAGACCAACCATTATCTACCAAAAATTGAAAGCAAAAGGAACCAACACGCACACACAGTATACACTTGAATTCAGACTAACGCCCGATTGCACCAAATGTTTCTACGTAAAATCTAATTATCTTAAAATCGTATTAGCTAGAAAGATTTTAACATTAAACACATTTTCCATTGCACCAAAATGTTTTTGCGTAAAATCTTTTTAAATTCTATTTAAAAACTGTTTTACTAAAATCTAATTAAGGGTCACGTGACTAAAAGAGCCTATCAGACACCGAGCGGCAGCTTTGAAGTAGTAGCTCTGTCCAATGATAAAATACTAATGTCACGATAGTGTGAAACTGTTTAAAATCTAATTATTTGTGTTTTCAAAACTTTATTTCATTTTCTTTACATTCTTTTAGTTAAGTTAGCTAAGATTAGCCTTAGCTTGACTGTCAGAAAAGATACGATTTTGCTTATTTGATGGTAACAAATTGTGGCAACCTACTGTTCTTATCAGTAACTGTTATGAATTGTGCTTTTTTCAGGATTTCATGTAAGCTATATTACATCAACCAAAAATTGTTTATGTGCAAACTTGTACAAGGAAATGAATCTCTCCAAATTTTAAATTTATTAGATTTCTTATTTGTATATAGATACACAAACTAAATTAATCGCTCAAGAAAAATAAAGGAGAAAAATAAATACAGTGAAAACTCCCAGAAAATTCGTGCAAATTGCTAGATTTTCACGTTAAACAGATTTTATACATAGTATGAGGCATGTTTAAAATCTAATTAAGTTTCAATAGGTAAATTAAATTTAAATATATTTAAGTTGGTGCAATGCTCTGTTCACTTAAATACATTTAAGATCTGTTTAAAATCTAATTTAGCTAATTAGATTTTAAACACATTTGGTGCAATCGGGTGTAAAACTAGTCCTAGCAATGCCTAGCGTCAATACACTGTGAGAAAGTATGTCCAGGCTCTAGCAGCCTCTCAAAAATCAATAATTCCGGCTATATGCAAGAATTGGATATGAAGGCCCGAACGGCGGCCCGAGCGGCCCGAATGGCCCGAGCGGCCCGAATGGCCCGAGCGGCCCGAGCGGCCCGACTCGGTTCGGGCTGGCAGAAGCACTCGGTTCGGGCTCGGTTCGGGCCGCTGAATTTATTTCTCGGGCCGGGCCGGCTCGGGGCCGGCCTGAGCCCGAGCCCGAACCGAGCCCGAGGCCCGATTCACGGCCCGAGCACAACGCTAACAGCAGCCACCCTAAACATATTATTAGGTAAACAAGTAATTAAAACAAACCATTTTTGAATGATTATGCCTGAGAACATAATTTGTTACACTATAACGGCAAAGGGGAACCACACACAAACTGAGTATCCAGCTAACACAAATTGTGCATGCTATATAAGCTCTGTAAAGTTTATTATAGCTATTTGTTCGAGCTGACGCTCGAAACATAGCGCGGCTCACAAAGTTCAAATCAAAATCAAATTCACAGCCATGACTTCAACCTATTGAAACACAACAATACTATTATGCACATTTCAGAAAAGATGAAAATTATCTAAATTCCATTCAAATAAAGATTTAAATTTAGCTTACAGCTTCGAGTTCCTCCTCTTCCTCGTCAATGGTTGAAACGGTGACGGAGCCAAATTTTCCCTGATTTCGAATGTGTTTCGTCACCATCACCTGAAAAATAAATTAAAATGTATCGAAAATAAATAGACAAAAGTTGATGTGTTAATACGTTGAAGTAACATTTTGGTAACTCTTCCAAGCTAGAAAATGCTACTTTCTATTCAACACCACACGCAACAAAGCAATAATATCAGAACTAAATGAAATCAAAGTATAGGTACAGCAAGAATTTAAAAAAGATTGAATCCGCACAACCAAAATCCAAATAGAAACGCTTTGAAACGTCTACTAAATTCTGGCGCTACTAGACGGACAATTCACTGCTAAGGTTATAGAGATTCATTTAATGGCTACGTGACAGTCACAAGTAAGCCAGGAGAACAAAGGCCCTATTTCTTTAAAGATTAAACGGATTAGATTAAAATTAATCCGCATTAAAGAAATAGCACCTCGGATTAATCGGATTAAAATTTAATCCAGCTAATGAGTTAAACAGATTAAATTTAATCCTATTTCTTTAATGCAACTAGGATTAAAATCTTAATCTAATCCTGTTTCTTTATTCGCACTTCGGATTTCAAAATCAACTAGTTAATTTTAATCCGACCTGCTTAATCACTGTTTCTTTAAAGATTATGTTTAATCCGCTGCCCGCATTTTCAACTAGTTTGTAATCCCCGTGCAGTTACGCGGATTAAACGGATTAAAGGTTGGCGGATTAAAATTTTTAATCGCTGTTTCTTTAATGGCGGATTAAACGGATTAAAATCAACTCGTTTAATCCGCGGATTAAAAATGGTCGGATTAAACGAGTTAATTTTAATCCGTTTAATCCATCATTAAAGAAATATCATTTAAAATTTTAATCCGGCTGATCTTTAATCCGTTTAATCCGACCATTTAATCTTTAAAGAAATAGGCCCAAAGAGAGTTCTGCATCTGCAGTACAGCTTTTAAAACAACTTTATTATTCGCGAAGTTCACCTTTTCCGAGAACTTCGCGAAAGGTAGCGATTTTCGTTTTCGTCAAATTTGGAGAAAGCAAAGTTTGCGGAAAAGTTGAACAATCGTGAAAAATAAAGCTTTTAAAACCATACTGTATTTTCTCTTCCTTAGTTGAAAAAAGGGAAACCAGGCAGTGAAGGGCAGAATCGAAAGCAATCTGACCAAACCTTGGTGTATGCTAAAAATGCCTTTTGTCTTCTCAGTTGGTAAACAACTAAACAAACTAAAGACCACCTTAATTTTTTGGAGACGCCTCCCCACCCCCTTAGAATGGGACCCCCTTTTACTGCATGAATCGCTGTACATACGTACCTTCTTAGGGGCTTCCTCTTGAGTCATTCCCTCATCCTTTCTGATCTGTATACCACCCAACTGTTTGGCCGTGACCAAGGCCCCTTCGATGATGAAAGTTACCTTCATGTTGCCCGAGTGTTGATAAAATAGGACCAGACCACATCTAAAGGAAATGTAACGCTAAAAGCTGTATAGTATACAACATAGTATACATTTTAGTCAAAAGATGTGTATGATTTCATATCTGTGATGCCTATTCCAAACTTAAGCTTCTAATTTCGATAATTTCAGTTTCATTTCAATTTTGCTGCTCTGTAAATTTCTATCAAGCCAAGCTATAATCTTGGTTCCACTAAAATTTCAACTAAAACAACACGTTTAAAATTAAAATAAACAAAAACAAGCCGAGAAAAAGATGTTTTTAATGTTGTGAATTAATTAATTAATTTAAGTTTCAATGGTGGGCAAATAGGACGGCAACGGCTCAAAATTTGTAAAAAAGGCTGGCCAAAAAGTGTATACACAGCAGCTGAACAGTACGCAATATAAAACCGATTAATACCCGACTGTAACTGAGACTTACTGAACGAAATAAATCACAAAAACAAATCGAAAAACGGTTTCAAGTAAGCAGACATCAGTTGAACTCACTTTTTACATTTTTGTCTATACTGTTGTTCAATTCCGTCAGGTCTGAAACAAAAGCAGATAGTCTAAAAGCTATGACCCAATGATCATCTATTAACATTGAATCGGGACCTGGAGGGAGGGCTTTGGCCTGGGCCGTAACCTCCCCCCAATTGTCCCAACAGCCTGTCGCCGAAACAATTTATTTATTTATATATAAAAATTATATATTCCCTTAATGGGCAACAATTGGCCAGAACCATTCACACTTGCTCACTTTCACTCAGCTTCTCTAGAAAATTATTTTCAAGCCCAAAAACAGAAGGAGCTGCGCACAGCCAACAAGAGCACGTAGTTTTACGCGAACGTAAACAGAAACTAGCTTGTCACTACAGCACCTGTATCCTAAAATTTGGGTCCCTGACGCAACTCAAATCCATGACTTTTTGGAGATACATATATAATTTATAACAGTAAAGTAAAAACAAGTTGCAGACCACGTTGAGCAAACCCATAGGCACATACATGCGTAATATGATACAAAAATACAAATATATAAATAATAATTTTCCTACCTTTTTAAATAAACTGTCTCATCGGGTTCTGAGGTAATTTTGTTGACATGTTTATTGGCATCAACAACTCGTGCGCCATCACGACGTCTCAATGGAAGCCTGTCGAGGGAGCAATCTGAAAAATAAGAAAAATAAAAAACATGCTGCAATGTCAGGAAAATATTAAAAACTATGCTTAATCGAATTACAAACCAAAACCAGAATAACCTCTTTTGGGGGGACCAAAAATAGGGTGCGTATAAAACCCTGCGCGGCCCGGCCAACTTGCCTCACAGAGCTGAGAGTGTATACTAAAACCCTGCCTGGCCCACTCTGATAGTTTAAAGTGGAAATGTCCACTAAAAAGGTCACGCGTATAAATCATGCATGTGTGCCTGTATGTTTATGCGTATACGTATGTTGTGTACATATATATTTAAACTTTTTTGACTGATTTTGATGAAAAGTTGCATTTATAGGGATTTTCTGGGGCGCTGAGCACGAATCTGAAGTCAGTGTTTTGATTCAGCTTTCGGTTAGTTCAGAAGAAGCTTACAACTTTAGCTTGTATTTGCTGCTGGTTGCTATTTACAATGTCAAAGTAAGATAGCTAGCTCAATATATGACTTTATTGTACTAATTACTAAATAATGCACACAATACACATGTCCCTCTAAACCCCTAAGCTCTTCTGTTTGCCTTCTCCCGGCAACAGCCGTTGTTTCGGGCAAGATTAGTTACTCTGTCCGTTCTGTAGTCAGGACAGATAACTAGGCTGACAGATAAATGTCTGACTGCTGCAAGACACTTGCGAAGTGTGCTGGAAAAACTGACCCCTATTTCCAGATTTGAGCAACTCTTATACTTGCCTATGTCGGCATTGTGCTCTTTTTATTCCCAAGGGGTTCTCAACACCACTCCACCAGTATTAAACTCATTCCTGAAACAGCGGTAAACCCCTTTTTCCAGGTTCAAAATTCCGGTCTCGGCCATTTATTAGAAACTAGTTTTTAACTCAATTTTTGCACGATCTGGGGTTCAAATTATTTCTACCAGCGGTTTTATCGGTTTATGCATTTTTAAGAGAACATAGTCATATAGTTGGATAGCTCTTCTAATGGCAACGTTGCAGCCCATACGTGACCATGTACCCTGCGCCTACTGTAGTCGATTATACAGCGGAAATCTTCCTAAGCATACGTACACAGCTACAGGAGCTTTTTTTATTTGTACAATGATATTCATACACTTTACACTTTATACATCACAGCACTGGAAACAAAAAAATCAGAAACGAAGAAATCTAATCATCTCCAAGTAGGGTTCCCCGTTTCTCTTCTTTCCTTCTTTTCTGTTCTGCAAAGATCTGAAACGCGAAAAAAGGAAACATTAGCAAGCTATAATAATAGCAAGCGATAAAGAACTACGTACATTCTATCTAAAAAGTACAACAAATAATTCGCCTTCAAACCATGCAGATATATACCACCGATATACGTACATTCGTATGCATACATGATACATTCAGTGTTTCGTTCAGAACATGAAAATATTCTAATTTCTTGTATTTGCTGCCTAGTAAATACATGAACAAAACTACGGTAAAAAACTTCCAGCGTTAAAAGATTTATCCACTCCCCTCACAATTGACTACAAAACGTACTTCTTCAGCCCAGGCACGCCTATTCATTCCTTTGCGACGCATCTGCTTCTCGACTATCCTGGCATTGTTGGTATAGGATTCTGCCACTTCACGCTAAAAGAATAGAAAACCACCACTACAGTACAGCAGGAGCAGCCACCCTAAATATATTATTAGGAAAACAAGTAATTAAAACAAACCATTTTTAAATAATTATGCCTGATACCATAAATTGTTACATTAAACTACTTAAATTTATAAATTTGCTACACTTTGTCCCCGACCTTCCTATTTTGCTGCGCAAAGGGACAGGATCCGTCCGAAGAAAAAAGTGTGGTGTGAGAACCCGAAACCGGTAACGGAAGACCGGTGAACGCTGTTTTGGGTATTCACGTTTTGGACTGATATTTTAATAATATTTTGTTGCACTATAACGGCAAAGGGGAACCGCACACAACTGAGTATCCAGCTAACAATAATTATTTTATTGTGAATGTTAGATAAACTCTATATTTAAAGTTTATTAGAGCTCTTTGTTCCAGCTGAGTACCGCCCACAAAGTTCAATTCAAAATCAAATTCACAGCCATGACTTCAGCTATTGAAACAGCACAATGCTATCATGGTTTATTTATCATTAGTTTATTATCATGGAAAAATTTATTTAAATCCTATTAAAATAACAATTTAAATTTAGCTTACAGCTTCCAGTTCCTCCTCCTCCTCGTCAATGGTTGAAACGGTGACGGAGCCAAATTTTCCCTGATTTCGAATGTGTTTCGTCACCATCACCTGAACAATATATAAAAATAAATAGACAAGCAAGACTGTGCTACGTTGAAGTAACATTTGGTAACTCTTCCAAGCTAGAAAATGCAACACTCTATTTCACACCACAGGCAACAAAGCAATAAATATCCGAACTAAATGAAATCAAAGTATAGGTACAGCAAGGATTTCAAAAAGATTGAATCCGCACAACAAAATCCAAATAGAAACGCTTTGAAACGTCTACTAAATTCTAAAGCGCCACTAGACGAACAATTCACTACTTAGTTCATAATCATTTTATTTATTTATTTAGATTTAGATTTATTAATGGCTACGTGACAGTCACAAGTAAGCTAGGAGAACAAAGAGGGTTCTACATCTGCAGTACAACTTTTTAAACAACTTTATTTTTTGCGAAGTTCACCTTTTCCGAGAACTTCGCGAAAGGTAAAGATTTTCGTCAAATTAGGAGGACTTCGCGAAGAGTTTTCACGAAAAAACCTGAATTTGCTGAAGTTCAGTTCAGTTAGCTTCATATAAATAGTGTAAAGTCATTTTTTCGTTAGTCTACGCGAAATTCTCCAAATTTGAAGATAAGTGCTACCTTTCGCAACGATTGCGGAAAAGACGAACAATCGCGAAAAATGAAGTTTTGAGAGCTGTACTGTACTGTACTTTCTCTTTCCAAGTTGAAAAGACGGGAAACCAGGCAGTGAAGCGCAAAATCTAAGGCAAATTGACCAAACCTTGGTATATACTAAAATGGTTTTTGTCTTCTCAGTTGGTAAACAACTATATAAACAAAATGAAGACCACCTTATTTTTCGAGACGCCTCCCCACCCCTTAGAATGGGACCCCCCTTTTACTGCATGAATCGCTGTACATAGGTACCTTCTTAGGGGCTTCCTCCGGGGCCAGACCCTCATCCTTTCTGATCTGTATACCACCCAACTGTTTGGCCGTGACCAAGGCCCCTTCGATGATGAAAGTTACCTTCATGTTGCCCGAGTGTTGATAAAATAGGACCAGACCACAACTAAAGGAAATGTAACGCTAAAAGCTGTATAGTATACAACATAGTATACATTTTAGTCAAAAGATGTGTATGATTTCATATCTGTGATGCCTATTCCAAACTTAAGCTTCTAATTTCGATAATTTCAGTTTCATTTCAATTTTCGCTGCTCTGTAAATTTCTATCAAGCCAAGCTATAATCTTGGTTCCATTAAAATTTCAACTAAAACAACACGTTTAAAATTTAAATAAGCAAAAACAAGCCGAGAAAAAGATGTTTTTTAATGTTGTGAATTAATTAATTAATTTAAGTTTCAATGGTGGGCAAATAGGACGGCATTGCTCAAAATTTGTAAAAAAAGGCTGGCCAAAAAGTGTATACACAGCAGCTGAACAGTACGCAATATAAAACCGATTAACACCCGACTGTAACTGAGACTTACTGAACGAAATAAATCACAAAAACAAATCGAAAAACGGTTTCAAGTAAGCAGACATTATCAGTTGAACTCACTTTTTACATTTTTGTCTATACTGTTGTTCAATTCCGTCAGGTCTGAAACAAAAGCAGATAGTCTAAAAGCTATGACCCAATGATCATCTATTAACATTGAATCGGGACCTGGAGGGAGGGCTTTGGCCTGGGCCGTAACCTCCCCCCAATTGTCCCAACAGCCTGTCGCCGAAACAATTTATTTATTTATATATAAAAATTATATATTCCCTTAATGGGCAACAATTGGCCAGAACCATTCACACTTGCTCACTTTCACTCAGCTTCTCTAGAAAATTATTTTCAAGCCCAAAAACAGCAAGAGCTGCGCACAGCCAACAAGAGCACGTAGTTTTACGCGAACGTAAACAGAAACTAGCTTGTCACTACAGCACCTGTATCCTAAAATTTGGGTCCCTGACGCAACTCAAATCCATGACTTTTTAGAGATACATATATAATTTATAACAGTAAAGTAAAAACAAGTTGGAGACCACGTTGAGCAAACGACCCATAGGCACATACATGCGTAATATGACACAAAAATACAAACATATAAATAATAATTTTCCTACCTTTTTAAATAAACTGTCTCATCGGGTTCTGAGGTAATTTTGTTGACATGTTTATTGGCATCAACAACTCGTGCGCCATCACGACGTCTCAATGGAAGCCTGTCGAGGGAGCAATCTGAAAAATAAAAATAAAAAACATGCTGCAATGTCAGGAAAATATTAAAAACTATGCTTAATCGAATTACAAACCAAAACCAGAATAACCTCTTTTGGGGGGACCAAAAATAAAATTTATCTTTCTTAGTGCGAATTTAGGTAAGGACCATAGGATACGTAACGTAGGGGGGATAGGAGGTGCAGACCCCCCAGACCGATAAAAAGGGGGTAAACTCCTTCGGCAAGAAGGAAATGGGGTAGATCATCTAGTCCAGAAGGGAAAAATGATATATTCCTCAGCGTTTTTCACCAAAAACAGCATATGTTTAGCCAAGTTTAGCGATTTTTAAAATCATTTTTCAAAAATCGCTTAAAACTTAATGTCAGCTAAAATCTACAAAATTTGCAATTTCAATTTTAGGACAGATCCCTATAAAATTTTGGAATTTTGCAGGAGTGGTAAACCTTCGATGAAGTCGGGGTAGACACCTCTCCGAATTGGACCCCATCTCAATGTATGGAAAAGGACTTCCATTTTCAAAACGGATATCATATACGTCAGTGGTCACCAGAGGAACACGGATAAATTTTCCCAAACGCGAGATATATATACAGTATACACAGATATCCCCGCCACCACACATAAACACAATATGGATGCTTTACTTAGCTAGCTTGCCTCGAACCTACCTAAAATCAAAGCCATTTGACCGCACAAACAGTGGTAGGTGTGAAGCGGTTTATCCTTTGCTTCTTCTTGATCCTGAATCTCACCACCCCGTTTAGACATAATGTTGCGTATACGTATACCTGCAAAACCTAAACAATGACACATAATTTCATTGCATAAGAAAAACACAGAACCTGAAGCAACCATAAACCATTTTGTAACCAGTTCGGATCAGTTGTAAGCTGCTAAGTACACAGCATTTTCAGAGACCCTCTCATTTCGCACAGTTTCCTTTGAAAAAAGAGAGGGTTACTTACCTAAACGTTTGAGTAGATTTAATAAACCGCCCCACAATTTGGTTTAAATAAATTTGGAGGAGGGTGTGAAAATCCCAAAATATAAAAGCCTAAAATCTCGATATTATTATGTATGTATACGTATATATACTTTGTGGGCATATTACGTAGGCATGGTTTCACTGGAACTTTAGGTTAGGGGGGAGTAAATTTTGGAAACACAGGAGGGGGTCCCCCAACCCCCGGCCTAGTTCAGACCTCGGAAAATTTTAAAAACGGCGGAAAAATGCAAACATTTCTGGATTTCAGCCCTTTCCCTTAAAGTTAAGGTTTGTTTTTACTTATTTAACCGTTTTTACACCGCTTTAAAGTTATTTCAAACTTGAGAAACATTGTTCAAAAATTTACTATTTTAGCTGACTCATTGGAAACTTAAGCTTAGTTTCTAAGGAAAAAATGAAAAAAACCGGACAGAAGGTTTTTTCCGGCAATCTTTTCACGGCCAAGGGACAAGGGACAGTGCTAGAAAAGGCAGGTCAAACTAAAAATTAATGGAAATTTTAGCCCAAAATAGCCAAAATTTTTTAAAATTTCGAAAAATTTCCAAAAAAATCTCGAAACACTGCTTAATTTGCTTTAAAATGGCTGTAAAACAGCAAATTTGTCGCTAATTTTGCATAAAATTTGCAAATATTGTACTTTTTCAAGGAAATTTTCCTGCTTGGACCCTCCCCCAAATTTGAGATAAGGTACAAGGGCGGGTATAATTTGGCCTAAAACAGGTACAGGACCCCTCAAGAATCGGTACCCTTGTTAATGTATGATAGCAAGGTTGGTTAACAAAAAAATCAAAATTTGGTTTTTGGCTGGAACTTTCGCAAAACTAAATCAAATCGATTATATACTTTGAGGACCCATGGATAGGTCTTGGGCTAAGCTTTAAACCGCCCCAGTTTCGCTGCTCTACGACCTACCAGTATATATATAAGTTGCAGTAGACGAAAGTCGGTGATTTTTTGTTAACGGTTTCACAAAAAAATCACCCGTTAACAAAAAATCAGTGGCGGATCGGATCCCAGAGAGCAGCTAGCAACGTTTTCTCATCAGTTTTGAATAGAGCGCACTACATAACGTATTTACAACGCAAAATCGCTAACATAGTGTTCCAATTAGGGCAACTGACCCCTCCGAAATCTTAGTGGACACTGATGGCCCGCGGCAGCGTCCAGTATGAAGTCAGGTGGCTCTAAAATTTCGTTTTGAAGGCTAAAAGGTTGTTTTTTTGTGTTTGTGAGTGATTATAACCTAATTCCAGGCATTTTGGCAGAGAAATTCAGAACTTCGTATATTGGTGGGGTATATTATATGACCCACGGTCACGTGACCCCTGCCGGACCCGTCCGCACCCTCCAGGTACCAACTGGACAGTCCAAAGTGGCTACAAACACGTCCGTTTTCTAGTGCGCAGAATTCAAATCTGGCATTAGTGTTTAGATAACTATAGTCTAATACCGACTTCTGGAATCACGTTTACCGTCGGACGGTTCAGGTCCGACTGGTCACCAGGTCCAACTAAAAATCAACAATATTTCTTCATTTTTGCTCATTTCGTCGAAATTCTTGGATTTTTTTGCAAAAAACATTCGAATTTTTCCAAAAAATTCGGAATCTTTACTAATTTTGAGGAAAAATTCTCAAAATTCTGAGGGTGGGGTCTGGAAAATTTGGGTGGGTGGGGTCTGGGATTTGACCATTTGGGGGTGGGGTCTGCCTCCAAAATTTCGAGGGTGGGGTCGGCACTTTTCCATTTGGGCGGAGGGGTCCCCCCAGGTATATATACCTATGGTTAGGGGGAGTAGAAGGCATAGGTGTACCTTGAGAAAACGTTGGGGGAGGGGGCATAGGTGTACCAGGCTACAGTTTGCCCCCTGTGAGACCCCCCCCACGGAGAGGCCAGACCCCCCTCCCCGACCTCAACTACTCCCCCCCCAAGCCGAGCTCAAACCCCCCTCCCCCCTAAAATTGGGTCCAAACCAAGTAAAAAATGCGAAATTCTTAAAAAAATTTTAGCAATTTCTGAAAATTTTCGAAAAAAATTCGAAAAAATGGCTGTAAATCAGCTATGAACAGCTAAAGATGGTTATTTATAGCAATTAAAAGGTAATATACGCAATTATAAACCACAATCTGGGCTAATTTAGGCATATTTTAGCACACATTTGTCAATTTTCAAGCCCTATTTTCGAATACGAAAACTATTGACAGAAGCTTTTGAGTATGTTTAATGGACTGTACATCGAAAAAGGAGCATTTTTAGCTAAAAAAACTTGGGTACGGTAAGGTAAGGGGTCCTCCCCCCCAAATTTCGGATTTTGGTGGGGTCCCCCGAGCCAAATTTGGACCTTGTACTCCCCCCCAACCCAAACAGGTGGTACACCTATGGGAGGGGGTACCCGAAATTAGGGTGGGTGGGGTCAGCCGGTTTGAGGTGGGGTGTGGTCCGGAAAAATCGAATTTGGAGGGGGTAAAAAATTTTTTTTGGTCAAAAATTTAGAAAAAATTTGCTAAAAAAGCGTTATTTCCAACTAAAAATCAACAATATTTCTTCACTTTTGCTCATTTGTTCGAAAAAACTTGGATTTTTTGCAAAAATTTCGAATTTTTCCAATAAATGTAGAATTTTTACTAATTTTGAGGCAAAATTTTCAAAATTTTGAGGGTGGGATCTGGCAAATTTGGGTGGGTGGGGTCTGGGATTTGGTCATTTGGGGGTGGGGTCTGCCTCCAAAATTTCGAGGGTGGGGTCGGCACTTTTCCATTTGGGGGGAGGGGTCCCCCCACCCCCCACCCTCACGCCCCGACTGTACATCAAAATGGGCACTAGTCAAATTAGTTTCTTCGAATTTGAGATCATTATTCTGCATTATTTTGTGGAGAAGAGCGGTGTTTGCATTCCTTGATCTACATAAGTATTTTCCAAAAACGTAATTGAATTATAGTTTTTGACTAAAGATTTACGATGTAAACCTTTGTAAATAATCTAATATAAATTGTCTAGTTTTCTGCATATTAGCCCTCAAAGGGAAATATTCCGTCGATGAGCCATCAGTTATCATTATTTAAAAATTTGTTGATTCAAACTCGAAGTTAGACTTGATGTAAAAATTATTACATAGCTATATCTGAGCATCGAAATGCGGAAGCAACCGTTAAGTTTAACTTTATGCTCAGAATGCAAGTTTGCAGATTGCGTCCGGGTGTCCTGAAAGTATGCTTAGCCAATCAAAGCAGTTTCTTTGAATGTAGAACTTCAGAAAACTTCTAAACTTTCTGAAATATCAAAATCATTATTTTGTTCCAACTTTCAACTCAAGGAACGTGCAAGAACAGTTGGTAGAAAGGAAAAATACTGAAATTCAATTGTGAATTGATGTCTAACCTAACTTAACGGGAGACTTGACTAGAAGTTGACAGTATACAACAACTAATCGGTCTTCTCTGTTTGGAGGACCGCAGATAGTACAACCAACATACGACAAATGAGCAAAGCGTAGAATTGTCGTATGTTGGTTGTACTGATCCTCCAAAACAGGAGACCGATTAGTGTTAATATGCTACGTAGCTTCTGTCAAATCTCCCAGGTAGGTTAGACATCAATTCACAATTGGAAATTTTTCCTTTCTACCAACTGTACGTTCCTTGAGTTGAAAGTTGGAACAAATACAATGATTATTTCAGAAAGTTTAGAAGTTTTCTGATTCCATTCAAAGAACTGCTTTGATGCTTCCTTTCAGAGGTTTTTACCAGACACATCTGCAAACTTCTGACATAAGTTTAAACTTGGCTGATTTGCTTCCACATTTAAAATGCTCGAATTCTGTATGTAATAATTTTTACATCAAGTCTAACTTCAGTTTGAATCAACAGATTTTTAAATAATGACCAACTGATGGCATCGACCAGAATAATTTCCTTTGAGGGCTAATATGCAGAAAACTAGACAATTTATATTAGATTATTGCAAAGACACATCGTAAATCTTTAGTCAAAACTATGAATTCAATTACGTTTTTGGAAAATACATGTAGATCAGAATGCAAACACCGCTCTTCTCCCGCAAACAATGCGGGAATGTGATCTCAAATTCGAAGAAATTTGGAGTACTTGACGTGAAGTGGTGGGGAGACCCCTCCCCAAAAAATGGAGGAGAGACGACCACCACGATGACCAGACCCAAATTTGCCGGAATTTGCCTCAAGAAATTAGTAAAAATTCTACATTTATTGGAAAAAATTCGAAATTTTAAAAAAAATCAAGTTTTTTCAGACAAAAATAGAAATATTGTTGATTTTAATTGAAGCTTCTTTGCTTTTTTAGCAAATTTTCTAAATTTTGACCAAAAAAAATTTTTTACTAAACTTCCGGATTTGCCGACATTACTTACCTAATTTCAGGTACCCCTCCATAGGTGTACCACCTGTTTGAGGTTGAAATTGGGTCAAATTTGGCTCGGTTTAAAATCGAAATTTGATCTTCCTTTTTCGATGTATAATCCGGTAAACATACTCAAAAGCTTCTGTCAATAGTTTTCGTATTCGAAAAATAGGGCTTGAAATTGACAAATGTGTGCTAAAATATGCCTAAAAAATTATTGTGGTTTATAATTGCGTATATTACCTTTGAAATTGCTAGAAAACCATCTTTAGCTGTTCATAACGATTTAACCATTTTTTCGAATTTTTTTCGAAAATTTCAGAAATTGCTTTAAAATTTTTAAAATTTCACATTTTTTACGGATTTTGGACCCAATTTTTAGGGGGAGGGGGTTTGACTCGGCAGAGTGGGATTGAGGTCGGGGAGAGTCTGAAGCACTAATACCCCGTAGGGGGGGGGTGCCTGCAGGGGGCAAGCTGCTGTAGCCTGACACACACTCTTCCCCAACTTTTCTCAAGCGCGCGCTACCTACTCCCCCCAACCATAGGTGCTTGCCGCACGAACTCGCCCAAAATTGGAAATTGCCGACACCCCACCACCCCAAATGGTCAAATCAATACGCAATTTTCTTATTTTTCAGGAAATTTTGAATTTTTTCCTCAAAAATTGAAAACAGATTCCGAATTTTTTGGAAAAATCGAATGTTTTGCAAAAAAAATCAAGAATTTCGACAAAATGAAATATGAACAAAATGAAGAAATATTGTTGATTTTTAGTTGGACCTGGTGACCGATCGGATGAATACCGTCCGACGGTAAACGTGGTGGAAAGTCGGTATTGGATTTATAATTTATCTAAACTAATGCCAGATTTGAAATTCTGCGCACTAGAGACGGACGTGTTTGTAGCCACTTTGGACATCCAGTTGGTACCTGGGGGTACGGATCACGTGACCGTGGGTCCTTGTGTGTACCAATACGAAGTTCTGAATTTCTCTATGATTTATAATCACTCACAAACACAAAAAAACGCTGCTGCTTCAAAAGCCGCCTCGCTACTGGACGCCGCGGCCGCTACGGAGAATCAGTTGCCCTAATGGGTATATTACTTACGATTTTAGGATTCTAAGCATTATGTAGTGCCAATATTTGGTGAGAAAACGTTGCTGCTTCTCTCTGGGTCCGATCCGCCACTGATTTTTTGTAGCAGATTTGATTTTTTTGTGGGAATTCTCGATAGCCGTCACCATTCAACAAC
>JASAND010010841.1:0-18756 GCA_030248195.1 Trissonchulus latispiculum | reverse complement strand
CCTGTCTACCAACATATAATAGTAGTATGGTGCCAAAATGCCCACATCGTTCCAACACTTAGCCGTAAAATGCATTTCCAATAAGCGTTATTCACCGAGAAAAAAAACAAACGCACCGTAACTATCGCCTAGTGCAAAAATTCGAAGTTTCGAATTCGAACCAAAAGTATGGTGGTACTTGTAGTACTACTCGAGTTGTTTACGATGGTAGCCTTTTTACCACCTCCGGACCTCTAATTAGCTGGCACCAGGCCAACACGGTCTCCAGAGGGCCGCGCAGACGCCTTTATACCCATATTATGTAGGGGCGCTATCGCGCCCCTACATAATTGCAACAATGTTATTTTCGGGTCATTCAATCAAAAGTTCTGGCAACTGCACTTGTGTAACGTCCGTGGGGGACACGTCCGTGTAACGCAGAAGAACCCACGCGGGGGGTCTGGGGGGCGGAGTCCACCAGACGCTGAGGAAATTTCGTAAATTGTAATAAAATTCGCAATAGAAAAGTCTAAAAAGATTATATAATCCATTAAATGCCAAACCTAGGATTGGACAAATTCTAATTTCTGAAAAAACTTCGCCTACTGAAACCATTTCTTTAATTTTCCAACTTTTTGGAATAATTTTTTCACAAACATTCTGGTTACGTACTAAAAGGTTCGAAGCTTTATATAATTGCTGTAGGGGAATTTTCCATAATATGAACAGAAAACACCCATTCTGAGCCCCCACCCAGAAGTTGAGAAATTTTTTAAAATTATCGGCAAAAACGCATTGAACAGTTGCATTCTTTTAGCTTTCGTTTTGAATATATACCTATCTATTGTGCTAGACAGCAACAATTTTTGTGGCTCAGACTGCTTTTTCATTTTTGAAAATTTTTAAATTGTATGATATTTTACTTAATGGTATTGTTACATCACATCGCATTACATAAGATAGCACTTTCTGTTTTACTTATTTTTCACCAGGAGTATGCACTTGTTTTGGCAAATTAAATTATGCTCAAGTATGTATACGATTGCATCGGGTGTTTCTGGATTCTATGAGACTCAGCTAAGTTCTTAATTGTTGTATTTTCCCTATGTTTATTCCCTCACTATGTATCCCTGTAACTTTGCTAACTTCGTTCTATTTTATGATAAAAGATATATATGTACAAGACACTGGCGGATCCAGGATGTCGTGAGGTGGGCGGTAAAATGTTTCCAGCGGGGGGTCTGGGGGGCGGAGCCCCCCAGAAGTTGAAGAAATTTTTGTTTTTGCAATAAAATCGGTCTTCGGATCTTTAATTCTTTTCATAAACTCTTAAAAAATTCTTAAAAATTCTGGACATTTTTAGGCAAAAGTGGTAATTTTCTCCGAAAAATCAGATGCATTTCAAGCTTTTTCTTCATAAATGCAATAAATATGTGGTTAAAATGTAGGAAATTCGCGCCGAAGGCGAGAAATTTTGTTTTTTGCCCTTTTTCCTCTTTCTCTCCTTAATTTTTCCTGCCTTCGAATCGCGACGGGGGGGGGGGCGCCCCCCGCCATCCCTGGATCCGCCCCTGGTTCAAGAAACGATATTGAATCGTATGTACTAGCTATAAACTATACTATCTTACAAATATTTGCACGTTGTACGTGAATAAATTATACGCAACCGGATAAGCAGATGTATTTGCAGAAACAACCTATAATCATGTCGTAATGCAGAAAACCATGGTAAATGATTGGAAAGCGGCGGGGGTCTGGGGCGGCAGCCCCCAGCTAAAAGCTAGAGCTATTTTAAATATGAAGGGCTTGAAAACTATTTTTTCAGAGCACTTTTTGCAAAAATTTTCGAAAATTTGGCTGTGTATTTTGGTGTGTAAATTAGTTTTTCACTGTGTAAATTTATTTATTTTGTGTAAATACACAGTATTTTACACAAAAAGAAAACCCTGGGGGGAATGCCAAAATTTGGTGCGGGGTCCGCCCCCCAGAAGTTGAAAAATTTTTTGAAAAATGGCCGTTTTACACATGGCAGGAAAAAATTCCTGGGGGGCAACACAATTTCGGGGGGGGAATTCCCCCCATCCCCCCGGCTACGCGCCTATAGGGAGTGGGGCAACTTGGAACAAAAATTTTGGTAGAAATGCTGCCATTCGTCATAGCCCTGACTGATATAGACAAAATTATGCATTATCGATACTGCGAGCTCGGGGCTACATGGAACTACAGCGTTTTTGCTATATATTCAAAGCGTTAGTGCACTACGACAATAAACGTGTCGTCCCAAGTTAGAAATTCTAAGTTGCCCCGCAGTCCAACGTTTAAATTTCTAAAGTCTAAAGTCTAAAGTTTAAAATAGAAGGAAACTTTGTCTAAAATGTAGAGGAAGTCGAGGCGAACAAAATGATACCAAAACCGCGCAGTAATTGGAAAGGCTTCAAGCGATAAGGCGTCCCAACCAATTTTCCATTTTTAATGCGATTTCAACACTGATTTTCGAAATTTCTCCGCAAACGGTTCGAAATAAAAGTCAAATGCTTTAAAATGACCAAATTATGACTTCCATGTTTTGGTTTTGCATTACCTGCCATTTGTTATTACTATATTTTGAAGTTTTCCAGCCTTAGCCAACGTTGTCAAACGGTTTAAAGATTTTGCTAAAATTGTCGGTAAAAGTTCATAGCAAAGCCTTTATACAATGTTATTTCAATTCTACAGCAAAAATATATACCCGTGCAGGAAAAGTTTGAACATAATGGGAGTGATATTAAGGATTTTATTAGCCAAACAATTTTTTGAACAATTTTAAAATTTTTGTTTTACCTCAATAAAGATTAATGTGTACGCATTAGCAAAAAAGCATTAATGTCACTGAAAAATTCAGGATATTTTACCCTAGAAAACATGGTTTCATGGCCCCTGCAATTGGAGTTATTGCAGGAATTTTTAAATTTGAAAAAGGTAAACATTTTTTGGATCGAAAATGTGACTTGTATAGTTATATAGATGTAAAATGACACACATAAATCGTATATGTCCGATTTTTTGTTTACTAGAAAGCAAAATTCACGTGCTTTCAAAAAATATAAATTTATGCAAATTAGATGGGAGAATAGTTTGGTATAGGCATAAACAGATGTTAGGTAAATTTTTTCCCATGTAGCCCCGGGTTCCCAAGTTGTCCCACCCCCTATATATATATAGGGGGGGGGGGGGGTGGGGCAACTTGGAACAAAAATTTTGGTAGAAATGCTGCCATTCGTCATAGCCCTGACTGATATAGACAAAATTATGCATTATCGATACTGCGAGCTCGGGGCTACATGGAACTACAGCGTTTTTGCTATATATTCAAAGCGTTAGTGCACTACGACAATAAACAAGAACAAGAACAACAAGAATTTTATTTCCAAAGTTATAAGCAACGGAAAAGACAACGCAGACAGATTCACAATTTATTCAAGTATATATATGTACCAGAGATACAGACAGAAATACAATGCGTACATATATTTTACTTATAAACACGTAGATACTTGCACAGTATACTTTTACAGCTTTTCAATCCTTCTTTAAAATCAAGGACGGTTCTGCTAAGAATAACGCGTTCAGGTAATGCATTCCAGGGACTTATTACTCGGCAGGCAAAAGAAAATTTTAATAAATCAGTAGAAAACCTTGGGCATTTTAGTTTAAGCAAATGACCCCGACTTTCGTAAGGTATAGAAGCAAAGACAAAAAGCTCAGAAGGAGCTATAACAGTATATCCGAAAATTATCTTATATAATAATACCAAATCCACAAACATGCGTTCGAGCTCTAAAATGGTGAGACCAAGCAGTTCACACTGAGTTTTATAATTGTACTGGTTTAAATACACAAAAGAAGAACAGAAGGTAATTTGCACTTTTTCGATTTCCTTAATATCTTTTATAAGCCATGGATTCCAAATTTCAGAAGCATAAAACAATATCGGTAGAACATAGGCTTTGTACAATTTAACTCTCACCGCAATGTCATCAGATACAAAATTGCGAAAAATAAGAGATAAAACCGATCTTGCTTTGTTACACATTTTTGCGATATGAGTTGAGAATTTTAGATTATTTACCATCCAAACACCAAGATCTGTGTACCCTTCAACGCCCACAAGCACTTCATTTGCATATCTGTAATCGAATTTCGAATTATTACGACCGACGTGTCGTCCCAAGTTAGAAATTCTAAGTTGCCCCGCAGTCCAACTTGGGATGAAGGTGGCAATCGGAAGCTGTTTCAACCAGCTAGCATTGGTAGTTTCTTTGGCTAAAATCAAAGGAAACTTTATCTAAAATGTAAAGACAGTCGGGCGAACAAAATGATACCAAAACCGCGCAGTAATTGGAAAGGCTTCAAGCGATAAGGCGTCCCAAAGCCAATTTTCCATTTTTAATGCGATTTCAACACCGATTTTCAAAATTTCTCAGCAAACGGTTCGAAATAAAAGTCAAATGCTTTAAAATGACCAAATTATGACTTCCATGTTTTGGTTTTGCATTACCTGCCATTTGTTTTTACTATTTTTTGAAGTTTTCCAGCTATAGCCAACGTTGTCAAAGGGTTTAAAGATTTTGCTAAAATTGTCGGTAAAAGTTCATAGCAAAGCCTTTATAGGCAAAATTTCAAAAATTTTGAGGCCATCGCCGGAGAGTTTTTGTGAAAATGGCTATTTTAAGCTTAAATCCTGGCATCTTTGAGAACTTTTTACCTTTCTACGTGTAAAATATATATATACGACAAAAGGCAAAAAGTACCAATTTTTATCTAAATTTTGCAAAAAATCCTCCCCCACCCAGAAAACTTTCTTCCCCCCCCGGAAAAACTCTACAAAATACCCTGATATGTAGAGTGTCATGTTGGTGATTTTCTGAATTTGAATTTCCACGTTTTCTACGACACGAACTTCTAATTCTGCTGTCCTTAAAATTTTGAATGTTTTAAATTAGTCTGAATATACGTGTTATTTCAAATTTGTAGTGCTCGGTTGAGTGTCCACATTGTACAACTGTTGGAAAATATGTTTTTCCGGAACGTTTCTTTCTATTTTCGTGACAACCGAAATATGTGTGTGCGTGTTTGATAGAGAGCCTATTTCTGGAGAGCCCTACCGATCAGCATTTCCCGTAGAAAAAATAAACTTCTATGCGTTTTGTATGTAACTTTATTTTATTGTTTCGCTTTTCTTGTTTCAGACTATCCATTTGCTGTCTGTTTTATCTGTAGCGAGAAGGGTCACCTGTCAAGAGATTGTCCACAAAACTCCAAAGGCATATATCCGCAAGGTAGGCTGGTATATTTATATACATAATTTCTTTTTTCTTTCTTAACATCTTAATTTATTCCCGCCCTGTTTTGATGCCATCCATCTGTATCTAAATCCAGCGTCATCCCCCCCCCCCCCGCAGAACCCGCAATAAGGCCATTTTCTATCCTGTAACGGGAACAGCCCACACTTCGATCCTAATGCTGATTTCATAGTCCCATTCGCCGCTAGACGCGCGTCGACATTTCCAAGTGTAGCATCACGCCCTGGTGCCATGCTACCACGGGAAGCGTCGATGCCCCCATTTGTAGCATGCCAGTTTACGCGCTCACGTCGACGCGCGTTGATGCCCGCAAATATTGATAGATATTGACGTTTGTAGGCGCGCGTGGACGCGCGTACACCTTCGTTCGCGACTATGAAGGCACCTTAACCGTTGTGAGTACCGACTACTGACGATTAGATTTATTTTGTTTGTTTGTTTGCTTGTTTGTTTATTTGTTTGTTTGTTTGTTTCAGGTGGCTCCTGTGACCTGTGTGGCGAGGTGACTCATCTGAAGGGAGAATGTCCTCGACGGCCGGCTCAAAGTACGTCCCTATGTACAATAATTGATGTTGAAGACTGTGTTTTGTCTGCATAAAAAATAATTTGCCTCTCACTTTTGCTTTTTCCGTTACAGTCTTACATATTATATAACCTGTGCGCCGCCCAAGTTTTTGGATGTTTTTTCTGGTGGATCATGTCAGTTCGGGGTACTTTTTACAGAGGGAGGCGCTCCCTCTGAAATCGCCCCTCCCGGATTTTGGCTCCCCCCCCTTCCCGGGATTTTTTGGTTGCCCAGATTTTTGCCAAAATAGCAAAAGTTTCAAAAAGTTTCCGGCGTTACCGGAACTTTTTTCGTAAAAATGGCATTTTTTAGCTTGAATCCGAGCATTTTTGAGAAGTTTTTGCTTTTCTACGTGCAAAATACGCCAAACTTACCAATTTTGGCTCATTTTTGCAAAACTCCCCCCACGAAAAAACCCTAAAAATACCCAGGTCTCTGGTTTGTGGTGCAGTGATTGCAGTAGTTATTACTTACGTAAACTGATAACTAGCTGTCTTTAGACTGTTTAGAACGTGTCGAAATGTTCTCTACTCTTGGTAAAATCTCGAAGTACTATATACTAGAATTAACACTGGTTTCAGCGGTATCAGTATTGCATAGTAGCAAGGGTGTGGCTGGCAGCCTTTCTGTTAGTACTTATAGTGTGAGACTTTATCTCTCTCTGTTATCAGCTGCAGGTACATGTTTTGCGCGCTAACGGCTGACCCCCCCCCCCAAACGTTCACCTCCCCTCCACGAACCATTAACCAGTACCCGTTTCTGTACGCTCACTCGGCGTATCTTTACGTATTAAAGCTCGAATACACAACGCCTGCGTGCATTCAATTTGTGTCTGTTTTGAATATCTTTGAAGTGACCATAGTACAGTTGTGTGGGGGAGGTCAGCCGTTCGCGTGCAGAGCATGTACCTGCAGCTGTCAACAGAGAATCTGCCTGCCAGCTGTCATACTCTTTCTTGGTATATAGTATTTTATATTTAAGTTGAGCTGTTAATGCCGTACTTAACAGACCTTTCATTTCAAGACTTTTTTATTAGATTTGCCCGTTGTTCTTTAAAGTTTTTAGTGCCTTACAACTTTCTTTTCAGAATTGCCCGGTAAGAAATCGTCAACCGGTAGATTGCAGCGCCTAAGCTCCGGCCGGCCGGATACCTCAGTTGATGACCAGGCCTCAGAACCCGAGAGCCAATCCGGCGAAGAGGACCGCCTGCAAGAGCGCCAGCTGACGGAAACCGGAGCTGATGGCGCCTCCCCGCGTAAGAAAAGAAACAGACAGCAGAAGGGACCGAAGGTTGTGTCATTTTGAGGGTGCTCATATTCTACACTTTACTTTTGTCAAAATGATAAACTGGGTTCTTGTTTTGTCGGATAACTGTTTTTGCACAAGACTTGTAGTAAGGTATCACTTTGTTGTATGACAATGCCTGGAGTATGTTTAACAGCCTGTTTGCCTGCTAAAACTATTTTCAGCTTAAATTTCGGGTTTCCGTAAAATTGACTAAAATCCAGTTTTGCAAGGTATTTTGAAACTTTATCCTCCCGAAAGACTATTTTTAACAAAAACACTTCGGTTTTCGGAAGAGACTGTGCACTCTATCTCTGACTTATTTGTAAGCTACTTTTATATGGGACTTCTTTGGGGGGACCTCATTCGACTTGGCATAATCTAGGGAATTTTTGTTGAGGGTTTTGTAGGACCTGGGGGCCTTACATTGTGGTGGGGATGAAAATTTTTCATAACTTTTCTTAAACTGTATAATATATTAAAAATGTGCTTTTCTGAAAAAGTTTGGTTTTAGTGCAAAAATCAGACTTTGGTGTTAAAAGGCAAAAAATTGGGCAAAAAATCTCCTGCAAAGCAGAAAATTTGGCCTTCTGCGCGATTTTGGCTAAAATTTGGTATCAAAAGGTATACCCACTTTAGGGTGTTTGGGAAGAAATTGGGATGGGAAGGTTGTTTGTGCCCCCGTACCGCTGTAGAATAAGACCAGGTCGATGGCGTGCTTGGCTTTTTTGGTCATATTTTGCGAATTTTTACTGTTTTTGAGGAAAATTGCCAAAAATCGCTAAAACTGACTAATTTGCTGTGTTTTTAAGCTAAAACTACCACCAGCTAGGGGGCGGAAAGTTAGGTTTCACTAACTAACTAAGCTGATATAGCGAAAATTTCAAGCGAAAACTTCACCAAAAATATCCGGCCACCCTGAAACACGTTTTGAAAACAAAGGTAAATCCTGTAAAATTTGGTAATCATTTGGGCTATGGGGAAAGTAGGAATTTATAGTGGGGGCTTTGCATGGGGCAGTTCCTCGTAAATGTGGGGAATAAGCACCGGAGTGGGCCCATTCCAGTTAACCCCAGCCGTCGTCTCGCGCCCTCTTTTCTTCTGCGGGAAACCAAAACTGCCAGTTTATGAATGGACTTTGAGAATGCTGCTCGCTCCAGGAACAAAACGTTATTCTTCTCAGTTACGCATTTTTCTTCTTTTGTCTGAAAATTGCGACATCAAGATCCTAACCAACCTTAATGCGACTGCATGTTTGTACATTACTGGCAGAAAGGTTTCACTACACCAGTTGATTAGCGTTTTACAGATTATAGCTTAGTCGCTCAATTACATGCCGAAATATTTATAATACAATGCTATTGGGGAATGGAAATTTTGGCAGGATTCCGTCGTTTCGAAAGTTTCTGTCCTGAATTGATTTCATGACAGCTGCTCTTATTCCACCAACCTCCAGTTGGAAATTCTTACAAATTCAGGCCCGAAAATTCATTTCTATTGGTTGATCTGCAGTCAGTCGGGATCGGATCCAAAGTGGAGATGGGCGGGCGGGCCTAGAAGGTTCGCACCTCCCCCCCCCCTCTTGCCGTTTTCGAGAGACAGGTAGGATATTTTGCCAGACTTTTAGGATCAATACAAGTGTTGTGTTCAATAACTTTATTACGCTCTTGGCAATGCAATGTTTCACAGAAGTAATTCAGAACTTTTGCTTATTGTTGTTAAACAGGCCTGTTCTTCTGTGCAGCGGTTGTATGTTACATTAATGTTTGTTGAAGTTGATGTTATTTGTTTACTGCAGATATTTCGTTGATTTGTTACAAAATAAAATTGTTTACAATGCTTGAAAGTGTTCGTTTGCCTATTCAGTTTTTTCTTAGTTAGCTTTTCTCTTGTTTTCTAATTGCAAACTTGCCACATTTAAGGATAACAATTCCAATTTTTTTATCAGAGGGGAACAATGGTTTGAGATTTTGCGCTAATTCTGTTCTTTAATAGCTTAGGGTTATGATTCCTTTTGGAGTCATCAATTTTGAACCGTTATAACTCATTCATTACTTGTAGTTAAGAAAGCATTTTTATATCTAAATGTAGCTTAATACTTTCACCTTTTAATGAATACAATGAAACTGCTTTTTGGTTTTACTAAGGTTAGACTTTTTGCAGACCGAATTAAATTTTTTCGCGAGACATGGTTAGATCATTCGACAACTCTATCAAATAGCTGGGGATCCTTTTTTAATTGTTGTAAAATCGCTCTTTATCATGGAGAAATTAGGTAAAGCGTGTGCGCAATGTGGTTTTTGCCTACTTTTCCCAACCTCTTTAGCAAGTACTACTTTAGCTAGAATGAAGCGATCTGGGCAACTAAAGGGCATTTTTGTGTAAAATACGTCTGTTAAGTAGCAAACGTTTAGGTTGCTTAGTAATTCTCCATAATCGCTGGAAAACATTTTTTTGCATTGAATTTTCTTGCTCCTCGAAACGTTTTAGCCCACACCAAGAAATACTTCCCTCCGCAGAAGTGCGAATTTCCAATTTGCCAAAGCTCTCCGGAATTCATTGAGTAGTTTTTAAGAATTCGATGTTCAAAACAAAATAATCTTGCAGGTTTGCCAAAATAATTTTTTTGCTCAACCTGCTTAAAGCAACTGGGCCATTAGGCATGGATAAAATGTGCAATTAGACTGTGTGTGTATCGATCGAGTATAACTAAACCTAATTTGTCTGCAAGATATATATGATCGCAGTAATTTTGGAAAAAATTCATTGTCTCGAAAACGCCCCGCGCGCTTTGCAGCGTAGCCAGAAACTTCGGACCGGCACGAAATTTACTCTATTAAACAGACGGTGGTTTTAGCTTTTTAAACCTTTCCGAAGCAATTCTTTGACATTTCCATTGATGTTTCGCGTCTTAGGGACTTTCACCCGGCCCCCTCAAAATGTTTACGGTACCCAAGCGAAAGAGGTTTCTACCTGCTCGGATGGGAGATCAGAAGTATATTCGAATGTTTCCATCTTGATTACATGACTCATTTGCACCCAATACTCCAGTTGGGCATCGGCGGAACACTGCAAGAAGTTGGTGAATATCGCAAGGGGGCTACCTTCTGCCGAGAACTCCGCGCCCTAATATTATCATCGTAAGTGGATTGAGGGGTTCCGTGCATTCCGTGGTTCCGTGCGGGTTCCGTTCTGTGCGCTACTCCCAGCACACGGTGGCCATTTTAAGGCCTTCTCCCTGACTTATTTTTAGGCCGAAATTGGGGGGGGGCTTGAAGTCCCCCCTCCACACTCGCCAAAACTGGGGGGGGGCGGGCATATTTTTGAAAAAATTTTGGAAATTTTTACGTTTTTTGTGCAAAAAAATTGCCAAAAATCGCTAAAAAATGACTAATTTTATGTGCTTTTAAGCTAAAATAGCGAATATGTTAAAAATCCGGCAACGCCGGATTATGTGGACTTTTCATGGGGGGGGGTCTGTTTTTTTTCGTCCGAACTTTTTGCGGTCCGTGGCGCAGTGCCCCAAAATTTTTTGCGTAATTTGAAAAAAAATTGCGCCACGCCTGTTTTCGCTCAAAAAACCGATTTTTGCGTTATTTTATTCTTTATTTAACGTTTTAAAGCATTTTAAGTGCGTAATTTATTGTTTTGCCACTCCAGAGAGGAGCCTTAGAAAATTTTACGCAATTCTTAGCGCGAAAGTGCGTGAATAATTATATATGAAACATTTATCAGCAGGAATTTGTTGAAAATTGGACTTCGGAACTGTGAGTGTTTTCGCAAGAAATTTGTCTTCTGAAAAACATTTTTCGCGATTTCACTATCTTGTTTTCGACATATATAAATACATACAGCGTATTTTGATTATTTAACATGTCGTTTTGACGACATTAAAGAAAGATCAGAGACGGATACGCTAAAGAAAGAACGATAATGTTAAAGCTGGGAACGAAATAAGAACAATTACGTAGATGCGCCGAGGGCGCAAATATTTTTCAAGAATGTCTTTTGTAGTTCAAAACTTTTCAAGAAATTAATAAATAGTTGATTCAGAAACCGTCCATTTTCGTTTGTTCCAAGAAAATTGTGCGGCCACGTGCGAGGGGTAAGTTTCGTAGAGCTGAACAGATTACATCTAAAATTTTCATTTTTTAATCAACGTACGGTTCCTGCACTTGATGTGTTATATAAAATGCTTTGATGCCCCAAACAATTTTGCAAAGGCACTTTTGAATTAGTGGAAAACAAAACAGCTGATACAATACAACGCTTTAGCATCAACATCAATCAACAACGAACAACCACATTTTGGAGTAAACTCAAATAAGCAAATGTACACACAAAGCGGAGGTCTGTGGGCGGCAGCCCCCAGCAAAAGTTAGGAGAATTTTAAAATTCTTGACTCCAAATCGCATTTTTTAAGCATATTTTGGCTCAAAAATTTTTGCGTACTGTGGCGCAACGGCCCAAAATTTTTTGTGTATTTCAGAAAAAAATTGCGTAATTTCGCAGTTTGTGGCGCAAAAAAACCCAGCGGGGGTCACCGAATGGGGGGCGAACCACCCCCCCCCCCAAAAATAAGCCAGCCTCCGGTCGTCTGAGCAGTGATCTAAGTCTCTTGTTGAAGAAAACAATGTAACATCATTATGGCCAAGATGGGAGTCGAACCTCGGACCAGGGATTT
This sequence comes from Trissonchulus latispiculum, assembly GCA_030248195.1. Classification (NCBI taxonomy): domain Eukaryota; kingdom Metazoa; phylum Nematoda; class Enoplea; order Enoplida; family Ironidae; genus Trissonchulus; species Trissonchulus latispiculum. The sequence goes on along the minus strand of JASAND010010841.1, from coordinate 6,902 downwards.
TTTGGTTTCACGATTTGCGCCAATGCTGCGTCAGGAACTGGGGTCACTGCGTCAAAAATAAAATTTATTTTTAAGCAATTTAATACGTATTTTAAACATTATTTTAATGTGTAACCAATGTTTAATTATTTAACCATCAATACACAGCATTAAACACATTTTCCACCTGTTGTTCAAATTTTGCACCTTTAAAGCCGACTTTAATGTGTGAAGCATTAAGATCTAGAGAAAGAACCAACCGAAGCGGAGCCCCCCAGAAGTTGAGGAATTTTTGCAATTAAGACTCTACCAGGAATTAATTTAGAGCATTTTCGCGACCAGTTGATGTGGTATTAAGTATGGCCGGTTATTGCAATATCGAATGTATATCAGTTAGCCAGCGCGGAAACTTTGAACTATCACTAGGGGCGAGGCGAGACGAAGAAATTGGTCTGAGCCGTCTGGAGCGCAGAACTTTAGCTCAGCTCCGCTCCCACGGCCACTGCTCCTATCTGGCTTCCTATAGACATCGCTTCAATCTGGACAACCGGGGCCCTCTTTGTCCTCGGTGCGAAGAAGAGAAAGAAACCCTACAACACCTATTGGAGAAATGCCCTGCTCTTACCCAAATCCGTCTGCAAACCTTGGGTATTGGGGCCAGTACTGGGATGCTTGCCGCTGTCCCTGTCAGGGTGGCAAACTTTCTGAGGGAGTGCTTCCTGATATAATGGGAAGACCATTGGTGCCCGGAGAGAAGAAGAAGAAGAAGAATGTATATTAAAATCTTTTTAAGTGCTACATCTGCAAGACTTGCAAGCTGTTTCCGCTGCTACATGCGCCCTTATATTCAATGATTAAATAAAATATTAGTTTGTCAGTCATCTTAGCACTGAGCAACAAGTAAGAAGGCAGACATGCAGGGGTCTGGGGGCGCAGCCCCCAGCAGAAAATTTTTAGAAATATCACGTTTGAAACACAATTTTTCCAGCAAGTTTGCACATTTTTGCCTCTAGTTGAAGTTCAAATCCAGCTGCGCCAGGCTTGCGTCAGGGCTAATTTCATTTGCGTCACGAAAAAAATTTGCGCCATGACGCAGCCCCTGACGCAAAAAAACCATTCCTCGGACCTCTCGATCCGAAGTCCAACGCCTTAACCATTGGGCTGCACTACTGCGCTTCGCCAAAAAACCCCCGTCTTGCTAGGATGTATAATATATATATTTCCCTCCTAGTTTTTTGCAAATTGCTTTTAGCTTTTTTTGTGAATTGACATTTGTTTTCAAGGCAAACTAGTGCAGCTGGTTATGAGTGTCGCTGCAGCTGTCACCCCCAATGACAACGAGCTATCAGAGGGTGAAATTGTGGATGATGACGATGAAGAAGAGCCCGCAGAAAATGGCCTACCGTCGACAACTGCAGTGGAAGAGATTAAACCGGATTCCGTTAATCCTCTCCGGATATCCGTTGCCGGAATCGGAAACCGGGGAGATTATTCGGGCGCCCGATGCCGATATCGATCTACTGGCCAGGGATCGTCCTCGTCGATAATTGATCATCAGGATCTGCTTGACTATGGAGACGACCCCCTGGATGATCAGGGATTTCAGGGGGCCGATCAGTTTGATGATGAGATTGTGATTGATCGACTGATTGAGGAAGGATTTTCCCACGCCACTGCGCCCCCACTCCCACAACGGATGGCCTATGATCAATATATGGGTATTTATTTGTAGTTAGTAGCAAGTGTATCACACTTGTTTGGGGTTTTACTGTAGCGTTTGGTGTTAACAAAGTAACTACAAATATATATATATACTGCTTGACTGTCTTAGATTAGACTTGACTGTGTTAGAATTTAGACTGACTTAAAAGTGCTCAAAATTGAGTTCAAGTACCAAAATAGACGATTTTTGACCCAAAAATTCCGGCAAAGCCGGCCGGAAAATTTTTGAAAATTTTGACCAAAATTCTTTAAAATTTGGCATTTTCTGTGCAGCTTGTATATAGTGAAAATACATATAGGGAGTACGTATGGGTCAAGTGAGGGTGGGGGAACCCAAAAAGTGGGGGGGGGGGCGCCCCTGCCCCTCTCCCCCTCTAAGATAAGCCCAAGGGATATGCCGGGGTCTAGCATCCGGCTCTGGCATCCAGTTTTGTAGCCCTTCGTAATAGAAATAGTTTCAGTGTCCCAAATGGCTGAAACTGATCGACAATAGAAGTGGTTAAAAGTGAACCGAAGCGTAAAATTTAGATAAGTGAGTATATATTAAGAATTTTTGGTGAAGTGGGAAAATTTAAAAATTTTCATCGAAAGTCCTAACAGTTTGCGTCTTACAACGGGGGTTAAAAGCTAAAAAGCGGCGAGCGAATTCTGCAGCTAAATGGAATCTGTCTTCAATAAATACTGGCTTATTTCTTGGCAATTTCTTATGGGGGGCTAACTCAAATTGGGGTGGGGCATTTTGGGAAAAGTTTTTCTAATTCTTGCGTTTTTAAGTAGAAACGTCGAAAAATCGCTAAAAATGACTAAGTTTAAAATGTTGTTTAAGCTAAAATACGTAGTGAAAATTTCCTTAAAAATGAAAAAGCGACGCCAGAATTGTTTTTTTTTAAATTTAAGGTATATAAAAATAGTAAAATTTGCTAATTTTTTGGGTTCTGGAGGGGCATTTCATGGGTTGGGGTGGTTCCCCCACTATGGATAAGCCAGTAAATATTTAGAGCAACAATTAAAACTACTGGCTTCTGCGCACTGTGCATTTATGTACATTTTCCTTCAGCTTTCTCTGTTGTATCGTATGATTTATATAAATATATATGTGCTTATAATTTTATCGCTATCCTATCCTTTTTGGTAATTTCTCTAAATTTTATTTGCAGTACCTACGTTTTTATAATTTTTCATTCTTCTAAAACAACAATAACCCTAACATCACACCGTAAATGTGAGCGTTTTGTTAATTTTTATTCTGTAGGTGGTGGTGCCGTTAAGTGAGCCTACGAACTAAACAACTTGAAGTTGACCATGATACTACATTACAGGACCAATAACGTGCAGAGAGTCCAGCACTAAAGGACGGTAGTAGATAACTCGTAGCAACACAACAACAGCAGCAGCAGCAGCAACAACAACAACAGCAACAACAACATGCACAGGAATAGCAAAACAACTGAATACAACAGCAGCACCGGCAATACTCAGCAAATGACTTTCACGTGTTTACGATCCACGGTCAGGTTTTACCAGGGCAAGCTGCTTCGTTTACGGGCACTCCTGAATGGTTTGGTGAAATGTTGTTCTTTCGTCTCATTGAGATAATCCTTTGAGAGAGAGATTTGTACGACGTGTATGTCTACGGTCCTCTTAGCAAAATGGTTATCACAACAAAGCGTCTCTACTGTGGTATGATTAGCGGTGAAGACTTTCCAGTGCGCAGACGTGTATATCAGAAAGTGGATAAATCCCCAGCTGTATCGATACGAATATAATGTACAAAATAGTAATCTCAATTCAAACCTTCCAGCGCCAGTATTTACAGCAAGGCATTGATCGCCAGTATGCAACATGCACTTAATAGATGAAGGGTACAAGCTATTCCAGCCCAGTGAAGATAAAAATAGAAAAAACTCGCCTGCTGTATATATATTACAGTTTCAGCCAGTTTGCTGCGAACGTTTCTATAGATTTGAGTTCAAGTCAAGTCAGTATTAGTCTACCGCCAGAATTCTCAGCATAGGATTTGGATATCTGATGACTTGTCACCTAGGAATCAGTTTGAATGATGAAAATCATCGCAGGTCAACTTAGACTTTGGAAACGTTGATTGACACTATCAAAGCAATAGTTCTTCCGACTACTTACGACGATGCACAGTTACTTGAGACAACTTTGGTCTATCATATGGAGATGATGTTCATGATCTGAAGGCTAGTTTCTGGAGATCTATGGAACAGTGAACACGTTCAAACAGCACGAGGCACGAACTCAACAACTTCGGATAAACATGAACAGAATTTGCTGAACTCACGGCGATGAAATGCAACAATATATACTATATATATGAACAAAGGTTATGCAACTCCGCAAAAAAGTAATAGACCTATATGTATACTACTTTTCCACCAGCTATGCAAAAGCATTGCCGTTACACAGCCAGAAATGGTAGTTTGGTCTGGAGAATTGGGGCCTTCGATCTTCACCAAAGATCTTCGACGTTTGGAGATCATTATACTTGTTTCAGAAGAAACCTTTTCTTTTGGCACATTTGTCTTCAGCTGTGCTGACAACGTTCAAGGAACTTGAAAAATGGAAAATCTTCCCTTCTTCAAGCCATGCTATTGTTTTGATCTCATTTCGAAGCGCAAATCGACAAGCCAAGCATATTCATGTCTTTCACTTTTGCTCCTGACTACATAAAATATGCTCCTGCAAATGAATGAGCAAAACCATTGACAACGCGTCCAGTTCTTCTGATTTTGCCAAGCTAGCAGAAACAACGGCAGCTTAAAATCGGTTGACTTACGAGCTGTCAATTTGATGCCTTCCTAGATATATACAGCTGATGATTAAAAATTTAAATACCATAAGCAGTTTTTAGCTGTGCAAGTCAACATATCACCAGGTCACATCTTTGTTAAGATCGATAAATTCTATAACAATGTATTTTGAACACTGTTAAACATGGAACTTTTATATTACAAGGTATAACAGAAATTAGATGCTCTTGCTACTGCAAAAAGTTTAACTCCACAGGTATTTATGTTTGCAGATTTGTGTCATTGTTTGGAACAAATATTACATAGCCTTCAGTGCACACACATACATCGCAATAAATACATTGTGTACGGATCAACCGATACTCCACAACAATTGCAGTCTGCCTGAACAAATATCGACATATTTTGTTACCTATAATAAAATTTTGTTAATTCGTCCATGTAAAATTTTAGCTAAATCGGCCACGGTTTGCTTAAATTAAAGCGCTGGGAAAAAAGGTTTATTCTGACGTGAGGATTTATTGAGTTTTCGGCTGTTCAAAAATTTGGTTCCCGATCTTAAATTTGGTCGATGCCTAATTTACGTATTCACGTCTTGGTTGAACGAGAGCATAATCTAGCCGAAACCGAACCTGAGAGAAAGAAACCGGCGCAAGGATATATTGTATGACGAGTTCGAGATTGTTTCGAATTTTTAAATTAAATTTAATTCGAATTTTGAAAAAATTGTAGAACATTGCTTGTTCTAAGAGTCTGGGTCTCGACACTTTCTCCTAGTTAAATTTTGGTGTGCATTTCTTGATCAACAGTAAAGCAGTGAGGCACAACCACGGCAGACTACAACTTCGCTAATTTTAAGTGTATATATATACGTATATGAGAATCGGAAAAGCTTTTATCGTTTTGCTTAAAGTTTTTTGTTTTTCATAAAAATTAAAAGTTTTTGCAGACTGTTAATTTCCAAGAAATATTTTGCTTCGGTTTAAAACTATGTCTGCGTGGGCAAAACTGAATAAGCAGTGGTCATGCATCGGTTTCTTGACTACAGTTGACTTAGATTCCTAACCCTGCTTCACGTTGTCTGTGACAAGTACAAGATTTTTCCCTTTTGCACTTAAGTGTATATAGTTATCCAGGTAACATAACAATATCCTAAAGACCTCGACGTTTCGTCGTTATTTGCTTCTCAATTGATGAGCGCAGCCATCCTTTTAAGTCAAACTTCCTTCACAGTTTGCTTGTAAGCCAGAGCATTTAGAGGGTCCAGTACATACTACGTTTTGTGCTTCACGTTTTTTGTTACAGAACCAGAAGACTCTCTGGATGGTCGACAGGGTTCACTGAGCGACTTGGACGAGCAGCAGGCTGCTGATCACAACAGCAGCAGTCATGACAACACCAGGGGCTACTTTCCCTCCCGGATAGTCCCGGCGGGTGGTGGCAGGCGACTGGAACAGATTGCAACGGCAGCTGTGAATGCTGTTGTCAGCAGCACCAACACCAGCAAGACTCTTGCAGCAGCATCAGCACCCACCTGCAGCACGGATGCAGCACTGCTGTCTCCAATGGAGGAGGGTGGTGGGATTGTGGTGGATGAGGTGGTAGGGTCGGATTTTGATGAGAAGAAGGTGGATCCTAAAGGATCCATCGATGGTAGCTCAGAGAGTGGGTCATCTTCGGAGGATGACACTGCCTCTGAGGACGATGAATCGGAATCGGCCACAACCATCTCTAGACGTCAGTCTGTTCTGGTTCAGGAACTGCAGAGCAATACAAGTACGTATGTGGGTTCCTGGCTTTATATTTTGATGGCTAAAATTTAGGGAGGGGCTTCATGGTCCACCCATATCGATGGGGTACTCGCCCAAAATTGTGGGCGGGGGCATATTTTTGGAAAATTGTTTCCGAATTTTTGCGGGTTTTTGTGCAAATTCTGCTGAAAAAGAGATGACTAAAGATGACTAATTGTAAGTTGTTTTTAGGCTAAGATTTCGTTAAAAATCCGGCGAAGGCGAAAAGAGTTTTGAAATCTATGATAAAAATGGAAACATTTGGCAATTTTTGGGGTTATGGGGGAGGACGGAATTTATGGGGCTGGGGGCATGTCATGAGGGTGCACTTCGAATGGGGGAGGGAGATTGCCGAGTGGAGAGTAGCAAGCAACTTTTGGCAGCCCCCCCCCCACTTTCATCCCCCCCCCACTTTTCGGCAAGCCCTCCCCCCACTTTTTGGGGGGTCGCCCAAAAGTGTCGAAAAATCGAGTTTTTGAGGTCAAATTTTCAAAAATTTTCTGAATTTTTAGCTAATTTGTGGACTTATTAGGGGGAGCGCGTTAGCGCTCCCCCTAGAATAGGGAAAATTTGACGCAATGTGTATAATCTGGACATTGTTTGGCCTGGGGCCAGCGGAGGAGTGGACCGATCGGGC
>JASAND010010839.1:0-39552 GCA_030248195.1 Trissonchulus latispiculum | reverse complement strand
CACAGCATGTACCCCTGCCCACAGGCTCTTCTGACTACCAAGTTTGAGCCCGATCGGTCCACTCCTCCGCTGGCCACAGGCCAAACAATGTCCAGATTATACACATTGCGTCAAATTTTCCCTATTCTAGGGGGAGCGCTAACGCGCTCCCCCTAATATAAATAGGTATATATATCCTTTAAATTCCGGTTGAAGAAGTAAAGACAAAAGTTTCATGGGCACGTGACGTTATTTGGCACAGCAAATATTGGTGGATGGTTCCATGTCAAAAGTTGCTCAGCTCACTTAGGGCTTTCATTTGATACCAAATTTGACCACTTTTGAAAAATTTTATTTTTGACCCAAAATCGCCTAAGTCCCCACCCCACCCCACCACAGCACACTACAGCCACTTTGGGTACGCAGTTCTATGACAAAAGTTGCTCAGCTCACTTTGGGCTTTCATTTGATACCAAAATTGATTACTTTTGAAAAATTTTAATTTTGACCCAAAAACGCCTAAGTGCCCACCCCACCCCACCACAGCACTCTATACAGCCACTTTGAGCATGCAGTTCTACGACAAAAAAGTTGCTCAGTTCGCTTAGGGCTTTCATTTGGTACCAAATTTGACCACTTTTGAAAACTTTCATTTTTGACCGAAAATCGCCTAAGTCCCCACCCCACCGACCACAGCACTCTACAGCCACTTTGAGCATGCAGTTCTATGACAAAAGTTGCTCAGCTCGCTTAGGGCTTTCATTTGGTACCAAATTTGACCACTTTTGAAAAATTTTATTTTCGACCACTTGACCCCCCACCCGACTGACCCTTCAAACGGCAAAGTGGAACCAGCCCAGCAAAATAGGTACGTCGGACGGCAAAACGGATACCGGGAATGAGCTGGGCACACCAGAAAACCCCTATAGACAAAGTTTTGAGAGGCCAGGTAGAGCCTACTATGGACCTCCAGGAAGCGGTTTCCGACATGACCCTCCAGACGGCAAAGTGGAACCAGCACAGCGAGATGGATGAGTCCTACGGCAAAAAGGACACCGGGAATGAGCTGGGCGCACCAGAAAACCCCTATAGACAAAGTTTTGAGAGGCCAGGTAAAGCCTACTATGGACCTCCAGGAAGCGGTTTCCGACTTGACCCTCCCGACGGCAAAGTGGAACCAGCCCAGCAAGATGGGTGGGTCTGACGGTAAAACTGACTGCGGGAATCGATTCTCCGTGCCAGAAAACCATTGTATGGAAGATTTGAGCGTTCAAAGTTAAATAGATAGCGAGAAATATCGATTTTTCATTTTTCGAATTTTCGTCATCTTTGACGGGCCACTCTGGTCGCTAGGGAAGTGATAAATAAACGCAACCTGGACCGTTAGTTAGTTCAATATATGTAATTTCTGAATATAGAAAGAAATCAGCTCCAGCTCGTAACGTTCGACCTGAGGGACGACCACAAAAATGGTCACTTTTCGCTACGAGCCGACTTTGCGGCGCCACTGCGGCGCTGTGGCGCAGCTGCCGCGCAAAAAAGTTGTGATTCTTAAATTCTTTAGAGGGTACTACTAGACCCCATAGCCCTTTAGGTTGGCCCACCGCTGCAGATCACGTGAAAGCGGCGAACATTATGTACAATACAACCATCAAATAGGAGAAACCGGAAAAAAACATCGCCGCCATAACCGGTCCGGGGCGCAACTTTTTAACGGTAAGTGATACGGGGCTGAAACTTCACAGACATACTAAACTCGATGTGCTCTACAATTTGCGCATGAAATCTGCGCAGGATCTGCGCAGGATTTTGCGCAGCTTCTGCGCAGCTTATTTTACACTGTCTCCAGCCACTTTTCACACATATTATAGGGGTCGCTGCCGCGACCCCTATGATAAATGTGTGTGTGTGTGTGTGTGTGTGTGTGTGTGTGTGTGTGTGTGTGTGTGTGTGACGTGTGTGTGTGTGTGTGTGTGTGTGTGTGTGTGTGTGTGTGTTCCGGGCAGATCAGATGAGTACGCTGGACACTTCTGAAAGTGTCCAGACAGATAGATAAATTATGCATGTGCGCAGACAGATAGACAGATTTTTACAATTATCGCATTCTGTCCGGACAGATGAGTAAATTATCTATGTGTCCAGAGCAGGGTTGGACACATGCGTAAATTTTTAAACTATGAACTAATTGTGCAATATATATATTTGTTTTTATAGCTGTTTTTAACATTATTATTTTTGGACATCATTTGTATAAAAGTTTATGCATAGTTCTAAAGCTTGAATTTATGTTTTATTAGCTTAGCTTATGCTTTGATAATTTTTAAAACTCATTCGTTCTTGTTAATTTTATGCAAAATCAACAGTATATGTTGTTCCGATTTATTCATTGCTATTGAATTTATTTATTTGTTAGTAATTATAAGCATTTTATGTAGTTAATTGTTAACTACATTTGGTGTTGTTTTAACGTATATACGTAATTTAAAATGCAAACCAAAGGTGAAATTAAAACTAATCAAACTTACGCATATCATAGGGGTCACGGTAGCGACCCCTATAATATGAGTGAAAATGGTCGAATGACCGTGTAAAACAAGGCTGCGCAGAAGCTGCGCAGATTCCTGCGCAGATCCTGCGCAGATTATGTGCGCAAAAAATTGTACGTGTCGAGTTTAGTATGTTCCTGAAGTTTCATCCCTGTACCACTTTCCGTTAAAAAGTTATGCCAAAAATCGCTTACGAGAGATGTTTTTTTTCGGGTTCTCCGCTTTGACGTTTGGTAAGGGGGTTTTGTAGCTTTAATAACAACAGATAGAAAAATTTTTGCCTATGAAAACCATATATATTCTTGGAGTACGCAACAAAAATAAGCCGATAGGCTAGTTTTTATGCCTCCCAGAGCCGGAAAAAATTTTTGACGGGGGGCCAAAGTCGGTCAAAACGCTAAAATGGCCAAAAAGTATGCTTCAATGTCACCTTAATAAGTCAGACTGGGCTATATATTGGGCAATACTGCCTATATGGCTAAATAGGACACATATCAGGGTCGTTCAATTGCTATATGATTTTCCTGCCGGGGGCGTAATTTTTGGGTACTGGCCTGCCAAAGTTGGTGAATTTTGGGTCCAACTTTGAACTTAGTTTTTTTCGCTTATTTTGCGACCTGGAAGGCTCAAATCTTGCGTGCAAAGGTTTTTGAGGACGGAGAATCGTTTCCCGCTATCACTTTTGCTGTCCGACTGACCCACGTTGCTGGGCTGGTTCCACTTTGCCGTCTGGAGGGTCATGTCTGCAACCGTTTCCTGGAGGTCCATACTAGGCTCTACTTGGCCTCTCAAAACTTTCTCTATAGGGGTTTTCTGGTGCGCCCAGCTCATTTCCGGTGTCCGTTTTGCCGTCCGACTTATCCATCTTGCTGGGCTGGTTCCACTTTGCCGTCTGGAGGGTCATGTCGGCAACCGTTTCCTGAAGGTCCATACTAGGCTCTACTTGGCCTCTCAAAACTTTCTCTATAGGGGTTTTCTGGTGCGCCCAGCTCATTTCCGGTGTCGGTTTTGCTGTACAACGCACCCATTTTTCTGGGCTGGCTCCACTTGACCGTCTGAGGGGTCAGGTCGGTAAGGGTTCAGGTGGTCCAAAATAAAATTTTTCATAAGTGGTCAAATTTGGTACCAAATGAAAGCCCTAAGCGAGCTGAGCGACTTTTGTCATAGAATTGCATGCTCAAAGTGGCTGTAGAGTGCTGTGGTGGGGTGGGGTGGGGACTTAGGCGATTTTAGGTCAAAAATAAAATTTTTCAAAAGTGGTCAAATTTGGTTCCAAATGAAAGCCCTAAGCGAGCTGAGCAACTTTTGTCATAGAACTGCATGCTCAAAGTGGCTGTAGAGTGCTGTGGTGGGGTGGGGTGGGGACTTAGGCGATTTTCGGTCAAAAATGAAATTTTTCAAAAGTGGTCAAATTTGGTTGGTTGGTTGGTTCTTTTTTGCGCATACATATGTAAAAGAATGGAAAACAAGAACCAAAAATGCTCCTTCGTCGCATGTAAAATACATATGAGTACTCTCAGGCTGGTTGTACAAACACGGAAACTAGCCTGTAAAATGCATATGAGTGGCGTTGAGGTTGTAAATTAAGGAAAACAAGTTGCAACGGCTTAACATATGAGCCTGTCCTACAACGAGGCTCCACGCCACTCATATGCATTTTACAGGCTAGTTTCCGTGTTTGTACAACCTGCCTGAGAGTACTCATATGTATTTTACATGCGACGAAGGAGCATTTTTGGTTCTTGTTTAAATACATCCTAAAACATGTAGCATCTTGCTGCAAGTACCATCTTGACTCATATTAGTTTCTTTGCTCTTTAGGAGCACTTCATTTCTTGTATTTAATTCCGATCTGGTAGCTAGTTTTTAGGCTTTTGTTCTTGTAGGTGATACTGCTACTCGGTCTGTTATTACAAGTGGAACCAAAGTCTCTGGTCTGTCTCGTTCACGCAAGCGCCGTGTTTCAGTTCAAGATGCTACGAAAATGTCGACACAAACAGCATCAAAAGTAACGAACACGCCGAGTTCATGTGGTCTACCCCTCTCCAGTGGTACTCTGTGGAATTTTGCATTTCAGCCAGCAAAACGGTCGGTAGCATTATCATGCATTTTTTCATTATTTTGCATCTGTTGTGTTGTTTTCGCGTAAAAACTAAAATGATATCGAGAGTAGTGTTGTTGCGCCTGTTTTTTGATTCGGCCGACCGGGTGATGCAAACCTGCCGTCCGGCCAATCCAAACAGGCTTTCTGGTACCAGCTTTGCCCTATGTTGCGTTTATTTTGCAAAATGTAATTATTTTGTACGGTTGTGCTAGCTCAAGTTATAGTATTCAATTTGTCGAAAACGCCCGTTTTTGAAAAATGTCAGCGTTGTATGTTTACATGCTGAGAAGTAGCGTTGTTGAAAATTTTGCAAAATACACGAGAAATAGGGCAAAAATGGGACCGGCCGGAAACGGCTGGCCGGTTCCGGCCGGCCAACAACACTACTGAGAAGCCCTCCCGAGATTTCGGCCTTAATGTTTCGAGCATCTCGCAAACTTTTACAAAACAATGAGCTTTTACTTTACATGAATAACACTCACACTGTCTGAAAAAATGAATGCAACTGTGGTCTGTAGAAACAAACGCTTTATTATACGTTTTCAAAGCGCATAACGATTGTAGTGTACGTTTGGAGTTTGGACGAGGTTCCGGTTTTGAATTTTGAAAACTTTGCTGATGATTTTTATATTGTAGAAGATCAGTAGACACTGGCGACAATTCATCTGCATCGTCGCCTTGTTCTGGAGAATCATTACTGACCAGAGCAATAGATCCTGTCCGTTCTCCGAACAAAATCAGAGTTAATGCTTAATCGTCCACTTTGCTCAATTGATCTCACAAGTCACACTGCCAAATTTCGGTTTCAATAGAATAGATCGATGTAATGATTGATAAATCAGGAACTTTTGTTTTTATCACTTCGTTTTAGGTTGAAAGTGGTGATTCCTTTTGGGCACATATTGTTGGCTGACTGTTCAAACCAAAATGAAATTTGATGCAACTTTCCAAAATGAGTTCATTTGGCGTTCTAACACCATCCGCGCAATCCCGGCTTAATATTTTGATATTTCCGTTGAGGACGGTTTTGCCAATTTCTGACAGTTGAGCAGCAGCTGCATAGTTATGACTATACGCATTTGAAAGATCTCGTTGAGCTGTACGTTTTTGCTTTTAGAAGCCACGTTCTAGCTATTCTCTATTGTGAGATATAGCCGATTTTCTTATTTTGCCGTTGAAAACTTGTCATTTTTCAAAAATCAAATAATCCACGATTTCTTGAGCTACGCAAGCCGTAACATTAAACTATAAGTGTGTCGATTTGAAGGTCTCGTTGAGGCCGATTATCCGAGGCATAATAACCATCCAACTGCTATCCCGTGAGCTGCTATCATAAAAATATAGTTTTTGCAAAATCATGACCAAATTTTTTCCAGCGATTGTGCAGCATTTACTATGCAAGCTAGAGGGTTGCCACTTACTAGACGTGTTTTAAGCAAAAATACCCAGGGACGCTTTAGTTTAGTTTACTTTAGTCTGCAAAAATCTGGAAAATTAAAGTACTTCGAAAACTGAAGTTAGTTTGAGCATTCGTTAGAAGAGAATATGTTAAGCTCAATTTTGATATAAAAAATGGCTTCTTATCTCCAAGTAATGAATGAGTAATAAGCCTTCAAATTTGATGTTTCCAAAAGGAATCACCACCTTAAGCGCAGTGCACTTATTCCTTCGATTTTTGTCTTATACTTTGTTTCTAGGTGCCTATTTCATTTAAGATTGCAAGGTCAAATTATAAGCGGGTCAAATATTGCCAGATTTAAAATTTCACTGGTTCAACTGATTAATCAGATAAATTTAACGGCTTAGTGTCCATCCATAAGTTGCGGCCTGCAGATTAAATCTAAATTGTCAGGTTTCTAATTTGTGCACACTGTTCCGTCGTTTCTAAATTCAAGGCTAACAAGGGGCGAATAGATTTAAACGTTGGTATATATGCCATTTATAAAATACGCTTTGAGGGGTTTCCAGAAGCTAATATGAAATTAAGGGAACCAGCAATAAAATTCAAGATATGTGGGAGCAGTATATGTAGAAAAAAGACAACTGTTTGGCGACCGCGATTGTCGCTGATCGGCAGTTTCCAGCTGGCCAACTTCATGAAAACCTGCCTGAAACGGCCGGGTGGTTGCTCCAAGACGACAACCCGCCTGCACCATTGGTGCCAAAAATGTAATTCAGCATATTAAAACTTATCCGCATAACCTAAACGCCTAATTACTGAAGACACTGTTGCAGCCATCGGCTGTTCATTTTCTACCTGGCCGGTCCACAACTCTAATGTATGTGCATTTATTCTTCAAATTTCAGTTAAGGTCAGGTCCAGCTAGTTGGTCAAGCCAATTTTCGAAGTTTTCACACTACTGCTCTCCTCTGAGGGTTAAAATTTATTTTGTCTAATTCTGCTATATGCGGTTTATTTTGAGCTATTATCCGTTTATAATCTCTAAAGAAATAGATCCTAGGACGTTTTGCTTGTTATCGTATGTAAACTTCGCGACAATTTATGCAAGTGTTTGTATTCATCATGCGTTTGTTTACTTTTTTTGCTGGCATCAGTGAGTATGTATATATACTGACTTTTGTTGTAAACTTTGTTTTACAGTTTTGTCTTGTTGTCTGCTTTTATTAAAGAGCTGCGTTTACATTACTTTCTTCATATACCTTTACAGTTTTCAACACTGTCCTACGTTGTCGTTACTTTCATACTAGCCAGTAAGAGGTTGCTAGGAAAGAGCAGTTATTAGGAGAGGATCTAGATTTAGTTGATGCAAGACTAAGGAAGTTAAAACTAATCAACACTTTTTGCACCAAGGGTAAAACTTAAACAGTACGTTTTAGCACACCTGCTAGGTCCGAAGCAAAGAATTCTATGCTGGAAGAGCTGGTTAGTTTTTTTGCCACAAAATACTGCTAGGTTTCCGGTAAAATGGTTTGAAAGTTGCACGCAGTCTTGCGTCCAGTAGAGCCTTCACAGGTTGATGTCGAGGAAAACACAAAATTTATATAGCAAGCAAACTTAAACTTTATATTGCAAGCAAACTTAATTCCTGCCATACTGTTCTGATAATAGATTTTGTAACTTGTATTTCAACCTCGTAGTAGTACCAATTCAACCTAGTTGTACCAAGAGTGTATACATAATAGCAAGAGTAAGAAACTCTTACACCAGCATATACAAATCATACTACGTTGATCGGTTCACTAACTCGGATCCCCCCGTAACTTTGGGGGGGGACACTTTGCCCTAATTACACACTTTCATATAAGCTCGTGTCTGCTGTCTGCTCGCTGATTAGTGTTGGGATTGGCCGAAAATATCCATGGTTGGCTTGGCTTGGCTTGGCTTGGCCGGAGTTTGAAGTTGGCCGGCCAATTGGCCGTTGGCCGTTGGCCGGCCAACGGCCAACTGGTTGGCCGTTGGCTGTTTCTTGGCCGTAAGCTATTGGCCGTTCTTTAGCTATTTGTCAACGTTGGCGAGCTGGAATTTACTATTTTTATTCGTCTACCGTGCTTAATTAGGCGTCAACTTAATTAAACTTTATTTCAATAGTACAATTTACAATATTTGTAAAATAGTTTTTCCAAACATTTAGCTCCAACCCGCGATAACCCGCGATTTAATTTTGCTGGAGGACCGCAATAAAGTGATGAGACGCTAAACCGCCAGATAAATTTAAAAACTGCGTTGTTAGCACACTTAAAATTTGCATGCAATTAGCAAATTTAATTGTAAAATAACTCTAATAACGATAAAAATTGTCAACATCTAAGTGAAAATCTGTAGTACTGTATCTAATGTAACGGTTATACAGCAACATGCTTACGATATTATGCAGCAAAATTAAATTTTTCAACACAGTTAACGCACAAGATGAGTAAATTTGAGCTTGGCCAGCACTCGGCCATTGGCCAGCCAACGGCCAGCCAGTTGGCCGTTGGCCGTTGGCCGGCCAAGCCAACTGGCCAAGATTTTCTCGGCCAACGGCCAATGGCTTGGCCTTCCCATTGGCCAGCCATTGGCCGCACCGGCCAATGCACAACACTATCGCTGATTAGCCCATTAGCCTAAGGCTTACGGTATGTAATTCAATTAGTTATTTTAATTAATTATAAGCTTAATTAGGTTAATGCAATTACAAAGTTAACTAACTCGACAAGTTTGTAGCATTTTGTCTGCTCTGTAAAGTTGGTAGGGTATGGGCAACCAAACTTTACGGGCGGAAACTGTGCGCGTATGGAAACGACGAACCTTGAGGAGACTTATGTTCCAGTCGACCTGGGCAGGATCTCACCAAGAATAACTACGACTAACTGAAGACTAACTAAGGGACTAATAAAAGCCTAACTATCAACTATAGGGAGAACTTTGAGTAAATTAAATACACGCTCAGTGAATAATTAAACTACCTAAGACTAGGAACAACTCAGAACCCTACCTACCGAATACACGGTTCTAATAAAACCCTAACTAAAACACCCTAACGGTTCAGTAACTGAGACCGCATTTAATAACAGACTGTAGGAACAAGGGAGCGACTCCCGTAATATGACAGAACAGTATTGGAAATTTGGACAGAAGAGACATTCATAATAACAATACAGATAGAGGGAATTTCAAACAATATTGGAAATTAGGGACAAACTAAATTTAGACAATACAGAAATTAAACATTCTCACACAATAAATTACACAATATATAGTAGACCCACAATACATACTAAACCCATTTCTAAATAAAGTCTCAACAATAATTCCCTAAGCCGTCGCGGCTGTCAACAATATAGAGGGTAACATCATAAAACTTTTCCTAAAATAAAATACAAATTATTAATTATTAAATAGAACAAAACAGAATACAAACCAACTTAGACTAGACTCTCAAGGTCGCCTTGGAATCGGGCAAAATCAAAAGAAAGTTTTCAACTTACAAGTATCAAGGGCTAAATCCAGAATCGAAAGGCAAAAGGCAGGCGCACTTTTTAGAGACAAAACGACCACACGCTAGGCTGCAGAAATAAGAGACTGACTAGTTTTAAAGTGAAGGCTGAGAGAGACGCCTGGTGAATTTTGATTGGCTAGTTTTGAGACCCCCTTTGCAGACGGGATGCTCAGAGCGCATCCAGAGAATTTTCAAAAGACAAGCAGCGCCACCTAGTAGCTAAGTGAGCTGAATAAAACACTACACCTTTTAACATAGAAAATAACCAAATTCACACCAATTTCAATACAAATTTACACAATTTCACACACCACATATTTCTCACTAAAAATACCATTCTTACTAAGATTTCACATTAAAATAAACACACTAAAATATACGCTCAACTCACAAAAGTGACAGACGCAACGTCTCCCTATTACATCTCCCCAGGGCTTACCGCCCGAGCTCCTGCGAGGGACAACATAAACCAAAAAGAAGGAAGAAATTTACCCAACAGTGAAAATTTTTGACTGAATTTTGGTAAATGGGTGTCAGCACACAAGTCAAAACACAAGAAATTACAAAGCTAAACTAGACATGACTAAGTAAGAAACATATAAAAGATGACATGGCGTCAAAAAGATTAGTGAAGACCAGCCATAAAAACACGCATGGGAAACTGCCATATTAATGCCACGGGACGGTGCGTGAATGGGCGACCCATGATCCTCCAGCCGCAGCGGCGGGGATCTCGTACCTGTATTACTAGAAAACCAAGTAAACAAAATAGGACCGAAATGTCAGCTTCGTCTGGGTCTGTTCAAACTAGGGTACGGAGGTAGCCTCCCGCCAAATTTAGGGTGCGCCATCTCCGGCTGGGTGGGTGGGGGGGCCTAGCCTCGCATCGCTAACTCAGTTCCCTGCGGATCTCCTGCAAAATTAGAAAGGCGAAAGATAATTAAGAAAGTAATTTAGGGTGATGGGTAATGAAATTAATTTAATCCCAGTGTTTCGCGTGTAAGTAGGAGTAAGTTTGTGGAGTCTTTAAGTAAAATATAAGTATTAAATTAAATTAAAAGAGTTACAGAGTAACCCTGAACATGCTTAAGCATGTATAAAAAGGACCAAAAGGGTACGGAGAGTCCCCAAGTACCCTCGTGGTACTTATGAAAATAAAGTAAATTAAATTAGGAGGGGGTTAAAAAGGAGTCTTAAAGTTACTAAAAACGCGAAACACTAGTTAAAATGTTAGTAGAAAGTCCCTTAAAATAAGAATTTTGGAGAAGATCCTCTCAACCGCGCATGCAGGCCTTACACAGAATAGGGGCATATAATTCGGGAACTACTTTGGCGCTCTGGAGTGGGAAACAAAACTGACATTTTAACCAGAAAAATTTTTACAAAACTTAAATGACAGGTACATATATGGACAGGAACCGTTGGGACAACTAAAAGACATAGGTACTAAAATAATTTTGATAAAAATGTGGCGGCAGTAGAGGACACTAATTGGGACATGGCTGGTGCGTCACACATCTTCTGACGGTACGTCAGGTTACAAAATACGAACTAAAAGACACAAAACCAGCAATCAAACGTGTTAATAAAAATATACGAAAAGGAAAACTTCAAGAAAAGAATAAACCCTGTTTTGGTAAAACTTTTGAAACAAAACTTTGGTTACATGATTAAAGCAAACACAATACTGACATGGCATATAAAACTGTACATCAGGTCACATATAAAAGACAATATTATGCATAGAACACAGTCAAAATCACTACAAGGTACGGAAAATTTTGGTTAATTTGTAAGATAAAGCTCCAGAAAAATGGTAAAAAGTTAAATAATTGGTTAAAAATTCTAATGTTTTAATTAAGAAAGCTCAAGAAAATGGTAAAATGTAAGTAGATAAATAAAGAAATTCTAAAATTTAGAATAAAGCTCGGAAAAAGGTTATGTTTTTAAATGTTAAGAACACCAAAAATACGACACAAAAAATAAAATACGTACATCTATATTTAAAGCACAAAAGAAACTAGTTTCAAAGTCACCAAATGGGAATCGTCTTCATCGGGAATAGATCTATATACAGTAGAGCGTCTATATCGCTGGAATGGCACAAATCAGGAATTGAGGCAAAAATTGAGCAAATAGTCTTCTTCGGGTCGTCACAATCGGGAGTTAGAAATCTGGGAAAGTCATCATAAGGCAGTCTTCATAATTGAGCAATCCAATCCGGGTAATAATACTCCAACATAAAGGTAGTCCATGATTGTGGTAAAGTTAGGTCCAGAGGTAAAAGTCAATATAGATGGAAAGGATCGGAAAGGCAATGACACAAAATGAAACAGTAAATAACACCGCCGCAGGATTGGTAGAATGATGGGATGGGAGAAACTTCCGCCGTAATGATGGAATGATATGATATGACACGAGTGACTTCCGCCGTTAATATGATACCTCCGCCGTCATAATGATACCTCCGCCGTCATAATGATATTACATCCGCCGTGATTGATAGGGAAAGGGGATTTGAGCTACAACTACACCGTCGCGGTAAGTTGAGCTAATTACGTAAAGTTACACCAGTCGCTGGTAGTAACCGGGGGCAGGGGGAAGGTTTAGAAACGGTTCCAAACCGGGCTCTGGCGGTCAATCGGGAGGCGAGAGCCAGCACGATGAGGGGCGGAAGGATCAAAAATGGCGACGCAAATGCAGGGGCAGAAGACATTATTCTCCTGTCCAGGCGGTGCTAATCCAGCGATGAATTCTCCCATGCGATTCACCGGCATGCGCAGCGCAGCCGCTCGCAATTCCGTTGGCGGGTTATCCACTCCGAAGAATGGTGGGGCCATTCTGCCGTTCTTCCAATTCTCCCGTACTGAATGGTCCGATCCAAAGTAATGACTACAAATTGTTCGATGATAAGAACAAGGCAAAAATCGTAATGTAATAGCTCAAATCAAACGCAGAATTAAACCTGAGATTATAAAAGCAGCACACGGTTAACATGTGGCAAAACAAGAGCTGGCGAACAATCCCTTAGAGTTAAAAGAAAACCCCCATAGGTAAATTTTGAAATAAAAGTAAGAGAATCCCCCTGTTAGGGTAAAGAAAAGGAAAAACCTATGGCTAGGTTTTTCAGCCATAAGTTAAGGATTTAGAGAGAAGACTAAGTAAAGAAAGAAAAACCCCGTTTTACACCGGAAATAATGAATCATAAAGGAGGCCCCAAGAGAAAAAATTTAAACCCCACCCTATCTACGGGATTATGCAACACAAATAATGCAAACACCAACTGTTAGAGATAAAACCTTAGGTAATACAAAAACAGGAGCTCCCTAAAAGAAAATTAACACACTCACTGCTCTACAATCACAAGGGCCCTTGTGTTACGCAAGGCCTATTAGAGAAACTAGTGCTGCAGTTTATGTACACTGTAGGTTGCCTACAGTGTCACTACTGGCAATTTGACTGGGGCATCCAGAAAAGGCTTTAATCGATTGATGTTAACCACCACCGGGTCACTTAACCCGTTAGTGCGAGCAATACGATAATTCGTTACAGAAATCTTGTCCAAAACCCGATAAGGTCCTTCGTATTTAGGTCGTAACTTCTTACTCAAACCTGTAGGTACATTCTTGTTCTCAATATTAAGCATAACCAGGGTACCTGGCTTATACTCGACAGGTGTAGCTTTCAGGTCGTACCTTTCCTTGTTAACCAGTGCTGCCTCTTGTAAGGCTTCATGCGCCAATTGCCAGGCTTCATTCATCCGGGCCAGTAACTGGCTACGTGCATCACTATAATTCTGGGTGGTGCCTTCCTCTCCGGGAAGTAGAAAGAAATTATCCAAAGGGTAGCGGTAGTCTCTACCTGTCATCAGAAAGTGAGGTGTTTCCTTCGTGGCACTGTGAATCGTTGCTCTGTAGATGGACAGCCCCCACGGTAAATAGTCATCCCAATCGGACTGAAAACAATTCACGTACTTGGCTACCAGGCTACGTATGGTCCGGTTGAAACGTTCTACTACGCCGTTCGTTTGAGGGTGATAGGCAGTAGTTCTGAGTCGCTCAGAGCCGCTAGCATCCACCAAGGCTCTTAGAAAGACAGACATGAAATTCGGTCCCTGGTCTGTCAAAACCCGGGCAGGGACGCCCCAACGGGCTACGAAGCCATTAAAATACCAGTACGCAGTAGTTTCCGCCCGCTCATTGGGCATAGCAAACGCCTCCGCGTAGCGCGTGAGGTAGTCGACTATACACAATACACATGTATTACCTCTGTTGGTTTCCTTCTGTGTAAAGTGCATCACATCCATGGCCACGACGTCTAACGGTCGGCGTACCACCACCGTATTCTGCATTGTGGCTTGATGTCTACGTGGCCCTTGATTAAATTTTGCACTGCGCAATAAAGTCCTCTAGATCTTGAGACATGCGAGGCCACCAGTACTTTGTTTCCAGGCTGGCCATTGCGTTTTGGTGGGCCCGATGACCACCCGTCGTGAAATCAGAGTGAACCTCCTGCAAGAGTTGCTCTCGCTGGACCTTAGGCACTACCACAGTGGGAAAGGGTAACCCTCTACGCTCGGCGTGTTTATTCAGGTGCCAACGATATAACACCCCATCTCTAATAAAAAATGTAGATCGTAATTTCTTCACTTCCTGTGCTTCCTGTCGATTCGTCGGTAGCCTCTTCTGTTCCAAAAAATCTAACAAGACAGCAAATTCCTCTTCGTCACGAAGTTCTCGTTTCCAAGTAAGCAAGGTAGGTGGCGCAGGGAGTGCCGCCGTCAAGGCGTACACTTCTGGTGGGTACATAGCCGCTGTTGCTTCATGTTCGCTATCCTCTGGCTCGTCTATGGGGTCCAGTCTAGATAAACAATCGGGGCCCACATTCTCACGCCCCGGCCGATATTCCACTGTGAAATCAAATTCTAACATACTAAGAGCAAACTTAGCAAGCTTTCCTTGGCCCAAGGCCTTGATATTATACAGTAAATCCCTGACTGCTTGATGGTCAGTTCGGAGAATAAACTGCTTACATGACAAATAATGCCTGAATTTTTGGCAACCCCATAAGGCTGCAAAAGCTTCCATCTCCGTCGCGGAGTAACCCTTCTCACCCTGGGTCAGGGTTCTACTGGCATAGGCGACTGGCCGCTCACGTAGCACCCGTGGTCCATTAGGTTTATCCGCGCTACGTGGCACCGAAAATTGTTGCTCCAAAATAGCACCAAAACCCTGCTTACTGGCATCAGATGACACATAAAAAGTTTTGTCAAAATCGGGAAAGGCTAATACTGGAGCTTGAGTCAAGTGCCGTTTCAGCTCCTCAAATGCATGTTGGCAAGCTTTAGACCACACAAATGGCACTCCTTTCTTCAGCAGGTCCGTTAGAGGGGCGGCCACTTTAGCATAATTAAGCACAAACCGTCTATAGTAACCGCACATTCCTAGAAAAGATCGAATGCCCTTCACATCCTTTGGTGGCTTAAGCTGAGACACAGCCTTAACCTTATCCGGATCTACGCTGATGCCGTTACGGCCCACGTAGTGGCCCAAGAAGGGAACTGATTCACGAGCAAAACAACATTTCTTAAGCTTGATGCGTAGTCCGTTGTCGCGCAGACGAGTCAGGGTCGACCTGATCATCTCTAGGTGAGCATCTTGGTCAGTAGATGGGATCAAAACGTCGTCAATATACACAGGCAAGTCCGTCAAAACCTTTTCCATTAGGCGTTGGAATGTTGCGGGTGCGTTACACAACCCGAACGGCATGACATTCATGTGGAAAAGGCCCATATGTGAGACAAAGGCCGTTTTCTCCCTATGTTCTGGGTAGACCTCAACCTGCCAGTACCCAGCTGCTAGATCAATAGTCGAGAATATCACTGCCCCTTGGAGTTGATCCAAAATTTCGTCAATTTTGGGCAACGGATAATTATCCTTCTTTGTGATTTTGTTTAGCCGGCGATAATCAATGACTAAACGTGTGGTCCCATCTTTCTTGCCAACCAGAATACACGGGGAAGACCAAGGACTAGTAGAAGGGGAACAGACACCTTCATCCAGCATTGCCCGTATATGCTTCTCGATTTCCGCTTTATCTTTGGGATTATACCGATACGATCTACCTTTAACTGGTCCTTCCTTGCCAGTATCGATCACATGTTGGTCCACTTTGGTTCGTCCCGGGTTGCCAGGTCTGGCGACCACATCGTAAAATTCGACCAATATATCCCTCAGTTTCGCTTTACCTTCCTCGTCAAGAAACATAGAATCAAAATCCACGTTCTCGTCAATAAATTGTTGACGTTCCTCTAATGATGGCATGGGCTGCGAAGTCATTTCATCAGCCGAATAGTGCATATCATTAAAGGCCTGTAGCCCCTTTTCGGTCAATGCTGGGGGTTCCTCGTAACCCCAATTCTGGTCGGCCTCGGCAACACACACTGTGGTGTCGACCCACCTTGGAACTGGTATTGCATTGCCTACACTGTTGACCATAGGCACTGTGTCACCTGGGTGGTAAGGTTCTAATTTCTCGACCTCCTCGCGGGCGTAACGCAGCTCTTTCTCGTTTAAGTGGGTGGCTGGATGGGTCGCCCAACTAGCCAGGTGAGGGTGCACTTGCGCGAAGTTAACACCTAACTCGGCAGCATACCGAAACCCTTGTCGTTCCGTGACCGTGGTAACCGGTTCCGCTTGGCCGAGGGGTAACCCCTTTGGTAATTGGGCCATTCTGTCCAAGGGATTATAGACCTTGATGTAATTTACTTGAGAAGATACTTCCAAGACCCCAGGCACTGGGTAAACTTCATAATCCTCCAGGACCTCCTCTGATGGTTCGAACACGACTGCCTGATTAATAGCTGGCTTTACAGCACCCCCAAGCCAACAACGAACCGGTACCATAACTTCCGACCTAGGAGGTAATTTGCACGTTTCCCGCATACAATAATATACCGTACAAGATACGGCTATACTAAAACGGTTAGCTAAAGCCTGCAGGTCGCCTGGGGTCAGCAAAGGTACTTTCTTCTTGTCGCATAAAAGAAGATGTTGGTGAGGAAAAATCACCCAGTTATGATCTGCCTGGAAGTCATACCCAATGATAAAGTCTTGTTGTAAACTATTTGTAACATTGAAAGTATATTCATACCTAACGCCATGCAATTTGAAAGCAATCTTGGTGGTACCCAATATAGCCAGGCTCCGGTCGTCGGCAGCCGTAGCTACCTCCGTAGCTTTTGTTTCATCCAGATGTAGGCGTTTATTACTGTTGAGTTGATCGAAGAAATGTTTGGACATCAAACAAATGTTGGCCCCTGTATCCAGCAGGGCTAGTGTCTTGATGCCTCTGACCTCTACAATCACATACGGGCTTTTCTTCAGAGCGATATGGGTACACTGTGAGACAAAGAATGGTGCAGTCCCATTCAGCACAGATAGCACCGCTCTGTTTAGATGCTTAGTTTGAGCTGTGGGTTGCCCACTCGCTTCCTCATTATCACTGGCTTCCGCTTCTAAGTTAAACTCGACTCTTTGGGCTGGGCTGAGAGCGGCACGCAGCTGCTCTTCTAGGTCCCATATACCGTATTTCTCCCCAATATCAGTAGAAGTCACTTCTTGCTGATTTACGGTGGCCGTGCCACTTTCCAATGGGTTTCCCGACGTAGCGACCGTTCCTGAAGTTGTTACTCCAGTGTCCCGTTGTAGTACTGTAGCGCCGTCCAAATTAGCGGAAGTCTCTTCCTGCGCCACGGGCGCCGGTTCCTCGTCTATAGGTGTGCTATCGAGCACTATGATCTCATTAGGGTCATTTAGCCGGATTCCTCGTCTACCCTAAAGTCTCAACAATAATTCCCTAAGCCGTCGCGGCTGTCAACAATATAGAGGGTAACATCATAAAACTTTTCCTAAAATAAAATACAAATTATTAATTATTAAATAGAACAAAACAGAATACAAACCAACTTAGACTAGACTCTCAAGGTCGCCTTGGAGTCGGGCAAAATCAAAAGAAAGTTTTCAACTTACAAGTATCAAGGGCTAAATCCAGAATCGAAAGGCAAAAGGCAGGCGCACTTTTTAGAGACAAAACGACCACACGCTAGGCTGCAGAAATAAGAGACTGACTAGTTTTAAAGTGAAGGCTGAGAGAGACGCCTGGTGAATTTTGATTGGCTAGTTTTGAGACCCCCTTTGCAGACGGGATGCTCAGAGCGCATCCAGAGAATTTTCAAAAGACAAGCAGCGCCACCTAGTAGCTAAGTGAGCTGAATAAAACACTACACCTTTTAACATAGAAAATAACCAAATTCACACCAATTTCAATACAAATTTACACAATTTCACACACCACATATTTCTCACTAAAAATACCATTCTTACTAAGATTTCACATTAAAATAAACACACTAAAATATACGCTCAACTCACAAAAGTGACAGACGCAACGTCTCCCTATTACATCTCCCCAGGGCTTACCGCCCGAGCTCCTGCGAGGGACAACATAAACCAAAAAGAAGGAAGAAATTTACCCAACAGTGAAAATTTTTGACTGAATTTTGGTAAATGGGTGTCAGCACACAAGTCAAAACACAAGAAATTACAAAGCTAAACTAGACATGACTAAGTAAGAAACATATAAAAGATGACATGGCGTCAAAAAGATTAGTGAAGACCAGCCATAAAAACACGCATGGGAAACTGCCATATTAATGCCACGGGACGGTGCGTGAATGGGCGACCCATGATCCTCCAGCCGCAGCGGCGGGGATCTCGTACCTGTATTACTAGAAAACCAAGTAAACAAAATAGGACCGAAATGTCAGCTTCGTCTGGGTCTGTTCAAACTAGGGTACGGAGGTAACCTCCCGCCAAATTTAGGGTGCGCCATCTCCGGCTGGGTGGGTGGGGGGCCTAGCCTCGCATCGCTAACTCAGTTCCCTGCGGATCTCCTGCAAAATTAGAAAGGCGAAAGATAATTAAGAAAGTAATTTAGGGTGATGGGTAATGAAATTAATTTAATCCCAGTGTTTCGCGTGTAAGTAGGAGTAAGTTTGTGGAGTCTTTAAGTAAAATATAAGTATTAAATTAAATTAAAAGAGTTACAGAGTAACCCTGAACATGCTTAAGCATGTATAAAAAGGACCAAAAGGGTACGGAGAGTCCCCAAGTACCCTCGTGGTACTTATGAAAATAAAGTAAATTAAATTAGGAGGGGGTTAAAAAGGAGTCTTAAAGTTACTAAAAACGCGAAACACTAGTTAAAATGTTAGTAGAAAGTCCCTAGAAAGTCTTCAGATTCGTGTTCTGCGACCTCGAAAACCCTGAATACAACTTTTCAGCAAAATCGAAGACAAAAATTTTTCGGTTTCCGTTGGTCCCCCCTAACGAATCAAAAAATCTAATTCCGCGAAATCGAAAAATTTTGAGATATTTGAACTCAACGTGGTCGAAATCACACCCATACCAAATTTCAGCTCATTTGGTCAAGTTTTGCGGAATCTGGGCCTGGGGGGTCATCCTGAAAAGATCCCAGAAATTTAAATTTGATTCCTAACAAATCTGCTGTAGACGGGGTTTCTGCGTAAGTGGAAACTTGAGTTTTGTTCTTTTCGCGTAAGTGGAAACTTGAGTTTTGATCTTTCTGCGTAAGTGGAAACTTGAGTTTTGTTCTTTCTGCGTAAGTGGAAACATGAGTTTTGACAGTGACCTGAAACTGAGAACAAAGGTTCTGCGTAAGTGGATTCTGCGTAAGTGGAATACACCTTTACTGTTATTAAGATTTCATAGAAGAAATGCTTTTTTAGTAGTTTAACTTCATTTCTATTAGTTTAATTTTCTTCTTCCTGTGGCTCTCTATACTCGTATGCTCCTATACCTGTTTAAATTTTCATTAAAAATTCATTAATTTATTAATACTGTCGTGCACTATTATTTCTATGCTAACAAGATTCTGTTTCTGCCATTTTAAGGTAAAAACGTAGTTTTTCTGGTGTGTTAAACAGTGGAGATGGCAATTTTTGTTGTTAAACAGCGATTTTTGAATATATAACGCATGAATACATGATAACTGTAATTTTAACAATGCATACAATAACGCGCAACCTAAAAATCAAACAAAATTTGGATGGCCTAAATTTTTTGGGTGATGGCCTAAAAATTTAAGTAGTTGAGGCCATTTGGCCTAAAGTTCTGCGACCAAAAAAACCCTGATGTAGCCTAAATTTTGAATTTTTTGCTAAACTCCGACTTAGAAGGAAAAATTCTTTTAGCTATAGGTAAAGTATGAGTATCAGGTATTTTTCTGCAAATGGGGGCTATTAACCTAATTATCATGCCAAATGGCGACCGTGAAGCCGTAGTCTACTAAACGGTGGACATTTTTAATTTATATTGGTAGTGGCAAAAATGGGGAATCGCTCAAGTAAGCGTGTGTGACCACTACAAATTAGTGCTGGGACCGGTTCCAAAAGAACCGGTAGAACCGGAACCGGAACCGGAACCGGAACCGGTAGGATTTTTAGAACCGGAACCGGAACCGGAACCGGAACCGGTGGCTTTTGGAACCGGCCGGTTCTAGTGTTAATTTTGGCTGTTTGAAACTTCAATCAAGGTTTATTTTGTAAAATTTTAAAATTTTCTTAGGTATTTGAATATAGCATTTGGAATTTAACTTTATTTTGGTTCTTATATTTAGATATGAAATTTTGATTTTGAAAGTTGTTGTGTAAATGGCAGAAGATTTGATATCAATTTTACGATGTCTTTAATAACAGTTTTCAGTCAATGTTTTAAGTTTTCTGAAAACGTTATAGAAAAATAAAAACTAAGGTATATTCAATGTTAACTCTGCTTCAAGGATGACAAAGGTAAGCATTAAGGATTTGATGCTTTACGGCAACTCTTCCAGCTTTAGCTGTTGCCTCTGCAATTTGTGTGCAAACTTCAACTGAAGTAAACCAGTATACTGAAGGCGCAACTCCAGATTAAGGGTTAAGCTGAGCAACAGTATCCCTGAGGTACCGTTCTTATTTAATTAATAGCAAAGCAATTGGCTAGCGCTACCGAAAAAGAATGCCTTTGATGGTCAATTAAAAATTTTCATATTTCATAGTCATATTTTAGTACTTTTTCTTATATATATATATATATATATATATATAGGTTTAGGATTTGATAGGGAATAGCTCTCTTTTGTTACAAATTTGTTCATTTCAGCTACAAAAATTAAAACAAGTTCTATGTAAAATAAAAACTTAGCAGCTTGATTTTATTTATTGTACATAACATACAATATTTGGTTTTAAAGGTATGAAGTTAGTTGTACCTGTGTGCTGCATAAGTGCTCGAAAAGTTTCAATTCTCGTTCAACGATTTTCCCCAATGTTTTCTGCTATAGTTTTCAATCTCAAAAATCTTCGACCCCGAGATGAGATTAGCTGCTTTTTCAATGATTAAGCTTTGTAATGTTGTAACTGTAGCTGTTGAATCGATAAGCAAATTTTATTGGACTGCTTAAAATTGGTCGAGGAACGTTCTGTGCGACGTTCGCTTTCTGAAGGGCAGTAGCTAAATGTTTATCTGGATTGAGAATACTTAGTAGGTGTTTTGGTAAGCTCTGGTAGCTAAAATTTCTCCAACATATTGGTAAAAATGAAACAGACCATATCTTTTTCACCGTAAATACTTGTATATAAATAACATAGTAAAAAGTAAGCAAAAACACTGTTTAAAAACACGTTCATAGCTTTGTGCAGTTAAATATATTAAGTTTTCATAGAAATTGTCGAAAAAATAAAAAAATCGTGTGATTTTAGCTTTTTATCAAAAATACCAATTGGAACCGGAACCGGTAGCTAGAACCGGAACCGGAACCGGAACCGGAACCGGAACCGGTAGTCAAGAACCGGAACCGGAACCGGTTTCAAAAATCGGAACCGGTCCCAGCACTACTACAAATGGCTGTGGGACTGATAAATTCTCCGGATCCGACATGTTTTGGCCACACTCATGCTTTACATAAGTGCCAAAAGGTAGCCCAATTGGACAAAATCTGGGCAAACGTTTAGTAGTCCTTTTAAGTATGTGATACGTTATGTTTTAATAGTTCTGTTCTGCTGTATCATTGTTCTCTCTTCTTTCTCTTTTGAGTTTGCATACATTGTTTAGTTTGTTAGTTTCATTCCTTTTACATATCTTCAGGTAAATCATTTATCTCACTTTCTGTTGATCAACCGTCTGCTTGATTCCCTCAAGAATGGAAGAAGTCCTGCTCGAATCGCAGTGGTCAGTTCTCTGTGTCACAGCTGGTGTGACCAGTTGGACTGGAACAATCTGCAGGCTGCCAGAAATTATGAAAAATATCAACAATATTCTGCCAGCAAATTGGCCAATCATCTGTTTGCGTTTGCTCTGGCCAGACGCCTAGAAGGATCTGAAGTCAGGTGTAATGTTCTAGAGCCAGGAGTGATTCAGACCAAGCTTCTGGCTGCTGGAGGCTATAGCGGGGCTCCGGTTGAGCGTGGCGCGGTTCCCTTAATTCAGCTGGCCCAGGATCCCGCCTATGAAGCTGTGTCTGGGAAGTACTTTGATAGTGCTGTCAAAATTGTCAAGCCTGCGAAACAGAGCTTGGATATGGAACAGCAAGAAAAACTTTGGGCAACTAGTTTACAGCTGTGCCAGCAATATGGATTTTTGAAAGAATAAATTCAATTGTTGTTGTATGGTAGTAAGGTTCTAGGCTGGTCGGGCAGGGATGTGCACCGGAAAACGGTTCTTTCTGAGTTTTACTAATTTTTCCGTCGCCTCTAGATCCTAGCCTTATTTTAATAATTGCTTAAAATCCATCAGCCTTAAAATAGGTTGTTTACGTATAGTTCTGGCAAGACCTCATTTCAGTTTTTCGATTCAGCTTTTCGTTATCTGAATATAAGCTAAAGTTTTAGGCTTAACATGTAAGCTTAGCCTGAGCTAACGAAAGCTGAATCGAAATACCGATTTGGGATTCGTGATCAGCGCCCCAGAAAACCCCTGCAAGCAAGTTTTCAGCATTTTTTCAAAAACTTTCGGTTCCCCGTGGTCCCCCCTTACCAGGCTAAAATTGTAATTTTTTTAAATTTTAAAAACCTTTTTAAATTGCAGTTTTGAAATCAGCAGGTCCATTGCAATTTTTCAAATCAGCAGGTCCGAGAATCTACCCCTACCAAATTTCAACTCAATCAGTCAAATTGTGCCTCTTCGGTACTTCTTCGGAGCTGTGGGGGGGATGATGGGAAAGACTCTACATATAACATTAATATATATGTTATAGTGCAACAGTCTGGGTACATACCGATTTGATCAACGTAGTGACATAGTTGCCTTTCGTACCCGGCCCTGACTCGGTCCCGAATTGTCCAGGAAGGAACACGTCCAGACCCGGAGTCCGGGTAACAGTGGCATAAAGCTAAACTTGAGCAGTGGTTATATGAAATACAAAAACATTTGGAAGTTTTTGATCCTACAATAAAGTAGTTGAAGCCAACGCCAAACTTTGCTTTTTGACCAAGTAATCGTGAACTTTAGAGTAAAAAGATTTTTGTTGAGTTATACTATTACTTTACTTGAGAGGCAAACCAGGGGTGATTATTTAGGCATACACTACGGGAAGTGAACTTGCAGAAACAAAGGCCATTTATCTACCATCACAGACATAGGTAAGTACACCGCTACACTAGTATTGCGGGCCGGACCGTCGCCCAAAAATCCGGGACGACTAACCTGGCACGCTTCACAACTACTAATTTATAGGTACGTAAATACGTTTTACGTTCTTGGGTTTACTAAAACGCTTTCAATAATTGGAGTACATATTTTAATAATTTCTGTATTTCGTGGTGTGTTCCAAATCTAAACGCTTTTATCTCTTACATATGTGGGCCTAGGGATACAAAGCGCCTGTCAGTCTTATAAATTATAAATTATATATATATTCTTGCGTAAGCGCTACGACGTTAGATATCAACGTCTAAGGACAGGTTATACGCCGCGTTATCTATGGTTCACGTGATTATCTCCAACTCGTAAAGTTTACCCGAATTGGACACTTCAGAGCATTCACAACATTGATCCCAAGAGCTTCATTTCATTAAGTGGAGCTTACATAGTAGAGCGTAGTCATAATGTCAATAATGAAGGATTGTTTAATCTAGTCACGAGTCCTCTTGTATCGAATGGAGAAGGGACGCTCCATCGATTCCTTGTCCGGGTTGGCTGATGGTTCCTTGCGGAGACTGGGAAGGGTGTTGGTCATCCGAGGATCGAAGTCCATGAAAGCTGTGGCGGTGAGCCAATTGGTCGTAAGAGTTGGCCTCGTTTTGACTGAGCGCATTCTGAGTTTTTCGGGTACTCATATGTTTGAGCATTTTTGCCGCGATCGTTTCTTTGGTTTCCTCCCCACCTACCAGGCAAAAAATGAAACTAAGTAGCAAACCGACGATTGAAATTAGGACAAAGTAGATTCCAAAGGCAAATTCTTCCAAACTTATATAGCACAACGTTAGCCCTGCTGACAGCAAGATTATATTGACCAGAAATGACAGTTTAAGGGAGGTGGTGGCGTGAATAGTGCAACTGGGTGTAGATTTACCACTGGGAACAGCAATAGATGCATTTCTTGATTCGGGATAGAAGCCTTCTTCGAGCATTGGAAATCACGAAACCACTGAAATTAGCCACAGTATCAATTTATACTGATTTGAACTCCTCTTAAGCGAATGTATTATATTTGGTACACAGCAAGCTGATATTATAAAGGCTTTAACTATCGTTCCATTTTCTTGGCACTCTCAATCATAAGTGGGATAAGTGCACTAAAGGCTGGGGCATTTGCTAATCATGTTCATGCAACACTATGTAAAACCATTTTTACATTATTAACAGTAGCAAAATTTCGGACTTTTTAATAGGTTTTTTACACTTTTTAACACTACATTTTCACATATTTTTAACAGTTTTTAACACTACTTTTTTGGAATTGTTTACTATTTACAATTCACTACAATTTTTTACAGTTACAAATACCGCCAATTTAGAAAATAGTATTTCAAGTTGTATAAATTTCAGACATGATGCTTTGTATGCGTGGAAATTACATTGAAAGTGAAGGATATAGCTGTGGTTAAACCCTGTTCAGTTTTCAGGAAATGCTTTTTGGACTATAATTGGCTCTATTGTAACTAGTGTTGTCATCATCCGGGGCTGTTTCGGGCTCGGGCCCCGGGCCGAGCCCGGCCCGGATCAAGATTCGATCGGACTGGCCCGGCCCGGGCCCGGCACGGATTTTTTTCGGGCCCGTCCCGAAACAGGCCCGGATTTTTTCCCGGGCCGTTTCCGGGCCAAAGGTAAAATTGATATAAATGTATGGAAAAACACCGAAATTTTACTGCGTATCCTTGAAACTAGAAGCTTACATTTATTTCCTATCATTATATAATTAACATTTATATATCTGCTAAAAACTACATCAAAAATCGTTTTTTACTAATTTTGACCATTCGGGCCGGTTTCGGGCACGAAATCCGGGATGGGCCTCGGGCCTGTTTCGGGCTCGGGCTTCGGGCCAGGCACGGGCCGGGCCCGGCCCGGATGACTAGGAACGGCCCGGCCCGGGCCCGGCCCGGATTTTTCGCTAACGTGACAACACTAATTGTAACGGGTTGCAATGGTTTTTAGTGCATAGTTCTCATTTCTTTTCCAAATAACTTGCTCAGGTTGTTTCTTTCCATTGAAAATTTAGAATTCTTTAACTTTAACTGGACCATTCAGACTGAGAAATTTAGCGGGATTTAGTTTTTACAAACTTTAATGGAACAGTATTTGAGAATCAAAAATTTCAAAGCCAAAATTTATAAATGTTTGAAACCTGTAAGGTACCAGGCCTATAAGTTTTGTAATAATCTTTTCTAAACTGAACATTCTCAATATATATTTCAATTGAAAATGCTGTTGATTTCCTGATTTCCCTTCAAATAATCCAAATGACAAGCTGCCATTCTATAACATTTTACATTTGCGACACGCAGCGCATTTTCGATATTCTTCTTTTAAATCTGCCGCCACTTTAATGTAAAAAAGAAACATGAATAGATTCTGAACCAGCAGGATGGAGGATTGCTAGCAATTAACAAACTTTTGGCAAATTCGAAATAAATAAAGAGCTAAATAACACATTAATAATAAAAAAGCTGATAGCCTTAGCTTTGGCATACAGTGAATGCCTTAATATCATACTTTATGACCGTCGAATGATCCTCCAATTATTAATGTGTACACAAAAAATAGTTTAGGGCTGAAACATTTTTTACATATTTTTACACTGTTAAAAACAAGTGTAAAAAGTAATTACTTTTTTACATGTAAATTAACCACCCTAATATATAGTGAACTATATACAATTCCACTCTTGCCATGGAGTGCTAAAAATACATTTTGCCTTTGCGTACACAAGAAAGCTTGAAGAGAATGGAGTGTAGTGTCAGTGTATTGCGCGATCATTTGATTTTTCGGAATGTTGAAAAATCCGTCTACTTTCATCAGTCAGAATCGTATTAGTCAGAATTTCATTAGTCAGAATTTCGTTAGTTAAAATTTTATTAGTCGGAATTTAAATTTTGAAGTAATATAAGTTGAACTTTCATTTGTCAGAATTTCATAAGTAAGAATTTCGTTAGTCGGAATTTCATTAGTCAGAATTTCGTAAGTCAGAAATTTCCCAGTTTCTTCAAAATTTTAAGGCCTGTACATTAGGGTTGTATTGATTCAGCTATTTTATTTTCGATTCGATTCAGTTCAGTTTTTCTATTTCTCAAATATATACGATTCGATTCAGTTCGATTTACTTCCACCAAGAGTTTATAATAGGAAGAGTGGGACACTCAGCCCTTCCTAATGTTTTAAGCTTGCAATATGCTCGAAACATTAAGGCCAAAATCTCGGGGGGCTTCTTAGCGTGTAAACATAGCACGCTGACATTTTTCAAAAACGGGCGTTTTCGGTAAATTAAATACTATAACTTGAGCTAGGAAAGTCGTACAGCCATAATTTTTATATCATTATGTTGAGTAGAATGTGATCGTTTTAACGATATAAAAATTATGTAGTTCGGTTCTGGCTATCTCTTACAAATCTGGCAATAAAACATTCTTTCCACGGAAATTTTAGGAATTTCATCATTTCTTCAAAATGTGTTACGTTGTTGCCAGATTTGTAAGAGATAGCCAGAATCGAACTATATAATTTTTATATCATTAAAACGATCACATTCTACGCAACATAATGATATAAAAATTATGGCTGTACGACTTTCCTAGCTCACGTTATAGTATTTAATTTACCGAAAACGCCCGTTTTTGAAAAATGTCAGCGTGCTATGTTTACACGCTAAGAAGCCCCCCCCCCGAGATTTTGGCCTTAATGTTTCGAGCATATTGCAAGCTTAAAACATTAGGAAGGGCTGAGTGTCCCACTCTTCCTATTATAAACTCTTGCTTCCACTAACATTAGAAAAGATTCGATGCAGTTCGATTTTCTCCATTCTGAACAAACTGCGATTCGATTCAGATTTTCAAAAGAGCGATTTTTGATTCGATTTTTGATTTTTTTATTTCTACAACAGATCAAAATATTACGGGCACTATTGTACTAGGGAACTAACTTAAGGGGAGTCCATTGTTTGGTCATTTTTCTAAACCTCGATTTATATATGTATATATTTTATACTCCAATACAAACGGCACATTTTAATAAATTTTTAATATTAAAGTCACATCTCTTAGGGAATTTGAGAAAATTCACCTCAAAGTAGAGGGTTAGGGTGCTAAAGCATGGAGATTAAAAGTTAGTACTTTAGCACTACTGTCAAAAGAATCTGGAACGTGGACAAATGTCGACATCGCTCGCCATCTTCAGAAAAACATGGAAAAGGATTAATTTGGTTGAGTTAGAAATTTGATTAAGGCTTTAAAAACTTCCAATAGCTTATTAAGCTTAAAAATTTCAAGCCTTCCGAAGATCACGCAAATAAAATAAACTACATGTGAAAAATTTTAAAGGCCCAAATGAAAATTCAAGCTAAAACAAACCACATTCCTTCTTCAGCAGTTTCTAACGTTACCATGCAATGCCGGCTAGCTTTACCCCTTTTGAGATTTTGTGTCATCAGACCAAAAAATAAACAAGAAGCTTTTCCGTTACCTTCCATTTACGAACCTCTACTCTGAGGTAAAATTACTCAACTACCCTAAAATACCTGACTTTATTTAAAACACTTGTCATAAACCGTATACTACATATAAGCAAAAATATGACAGAATTTTGGCATTCTCGTTGCTGTAGATATATACAAACACACAGAAAAGATGCAGGCACTAAACATACACACAAACCCTCACACATTTTTCCATGCTTCTCTTAATCTGCTGCCTATTTCCCCTGAATCAAAAAGTGAATCAAAATGAATCAAAAATCAAAAATAACGATTCAACCTAAATATTTTTGATTTGATGCAGTTCGATTTTGCCATGAAAGGAGTAGCAGAGATTTGATGCAGTTCGATTTTCTGCCCTGCAGATTCGATTCGATTCGATGCATCAAAAATCAAGTCGCATCAAAAGAGTTTTGATTCGATTCGAATCAAAAATCAAAAACAACAGTACTGTACATTTACTTAGGGTACAGTAGAGAAGAGCAGAGCTAAATTATTTCTCTTAGTTCTTAACTCTTCTCAAAAAACTCTTGATGATTTTCACCATATCAAGAGTACATAATCCAACAGTTAGTACGTACTCTTAGCCATTTTGATTCTTTTAGGATTCGAACGAAACAACCTATCGTCATTTCCTGTCTTAGGTAGGTGTAGGCAGAGCCAACCAAGTTGTTGGGGAAACCTTTTGAAAAGAGAATTTTGCTCGTAGCTGGTAGTAGAGCCAAGACACTATATTTGTGCCGACCAGAGGCCATTTCATAGAATTATCATCAAGATCAGCCATCTTAGTAGTCTTTGCGCCAGGATGAAAATTGCTTTTTGCTGCAAAATCCTGACAAACGAAATCCTGACTAATGAAAATTCAAAAATCAACAGTTTAGTTTTTGATTTTTGTTTTTGAAGCACAAAAACGAAAATCAACAATAAACAATCAAATTTTTTCCAGCCCTAACTTTTTTGACCAAATTATAAAGCTGTCCGTTAACTTTAATATGAGCTACGGTTGTAAGCTTTAGATGTGTATAAGTTTATCCTGAGCTAACGAAAAGCTAAAAATTTCGGATTCGTGCTCAGCGTCCCTGAAAACCCCTGTATGCAAGTTTTCAGCAAAATTTCTTTCAAAAATTTTCCGTTTCCGTTGGTCCCCCCCTCACAAAGCTATAAATAATAATTTTTTAAAATCTTTTAAGGAACCTCGTCCAAACCTAAACCGTATATTACAAGCATTATACGCTTTCAAAAGCGTATATTAAAGCGAATGTTACTAGCGTAGGTCGTATTCAATTTTTAGACGATATTTACATTTTTTGCTTCTGAGAGCCAACAAACAAGCTTGCTGTCTAAACCTTGCTTATCCTGCAGCTGACCAGACATGCTACAGTTTCTAGTATTGGCAGGCACTACCTTTGCACTAAATGCATCCATAAATGTAAACAACTCTATTCTTGCAAATTTTTTGCTGTGTTTCTTTATGTCTATACAGAAGTTACACATACAAAACAAGTACACTAAAAAACTGCCTCATTGAAAACCGTAGGTACGCTTTAAAACCGTATATACGGCAGGTTTGTAACAAGCGTTTAACGCCCGTAATATACGGTTAACATTTGGACGAGGTTCCTAACATTCTAAAATTTTTAAAATTTTTGAATTTATCAGTCTCCAGTATGCACCCATACAAAATTCAAAGTTATTGGTCAAAACATATAATGTTAGGGCTGGGGGGAATTGCGCAAGAGACCCTAAATATTTAATTAATATTTCATTAATCATTATTAATTATATTTAATAAATTAATATTTAACTAATTAATATTCACTATTTAAATAAGAATAAATGTTAAATTTGGAGAGAGTAGCTTAATTTTGATTTTACGTTTGATAAACAAAAATCAAAATCAAATATCAAGCGCTTGTTTCTTTTTTGATTTTTGTTTTGAAATCAAAATCAAAAGCTTGTTTTTGATTTTTGATCTTTGTTTTCTGCAAAAAACAACAAACAAAAGCTTGTTAATTGTTTTTTGTGTTTCAGGGAAGAATTCAATGCAGCGACCCATCGGCGGGACAAAATTTGATTTTTGATTGTTGAGTTTTGTTTTTCTGCTGCAAAAACTAAAATCAAAAATCAACCTGTTGATTTTTTAGTTTTCTGAATAAACAAAAATCAAAAATAAAAAACAACACGTTGATTTTTGTTTGTTTATTTTTTAATATTCCGAAAAATCAAATGATCGCGCAATACACTGATACTGTAGCCACACTGATGAAGAAAAATTTTTAGAATAGACTTCATCCAATGATTAAGTATTTTCTTGTTTAAGTTAAGTAGCATCTATTGAAACGAGAAGGAAAGATACGTTACTCTTCTTAAAAGGAGAAAAGAAGACAGGAGAAAGATAAGCATTACCTAACAATTATTTTGTCATGAAAGCTCCAGAGAGGCTATAGTGTTAGGGTTAGCCTTAATATTATGTAGAAGGAAAGTGAGATTGTAGTGTTGTTTCTGATCAAAAATATTACTTTTGAAACAATGCAGTGCCGAATAGACCTTAACAGCGTTAAAAATTTCATTGAGCCAAGAATAAATGCTCGAATATATATTTATATAATGTGGAATGTAACGTCTTACCACTAGTTGCTCACAAGTGACATGCTCAATAAAGTGTCTTTGTCTTCTGTTTGTCCTCTGGGGCTCTGGGCTAGGATTCAGCAGGATGGGCATGGAAGCGGTCTGGCGATCGAGGGTATCCATTGGGTGGGTTGTGGAAAATTGGCCTCCCCACTCTATCTGCGCGAGTATTTTGCGAGTAAATTTTGAAAGGCACTAATAAGAAAATTGGTTTACGGGTGCCTATTTAATAAAAAGGCTAATTTGTGTTGACTAATTTTTCAGATCCTCGTTTAATAGTGGTGATTTGTTGCAATAACTCAGCAAAATTTTATGGAAAGATCGACATATCCCTAAAAGAGGCAATAATGCCATAATGCTCTCCGCTTGTGAGCTTTCAGAATTTAGAGTGCATGTACCAGCGTTACATTCTTGAATGTACAAAGTTTATGCTGTACTACATTCGTGTCATAACGACGGAATGAAAGTGATGCCTTCTGTCAAAGCTAGTCACTTTTTCAAATCAAAAGTTCAAGAAAGCGATTACAGGCCATCACATGCTGTCTAGGGCATATCACAAAATGTTTTCCCAGTTGTACAAACCTTCACAAGCTTTTTGAGTTACTTGAAAGTTGCCAGTAAATCTCCTCGTGTGAACCGGCCTTAAAATTGGTAGATAATCCATGCGATAACAAAACATTAAATTTACAACATCTATATATATATATATATATATAAGTAGTAGACATAAGCCGGGTCTAGGCCACTTGAGGAATGTAGCTATACTACATTCCTCAAATGCCATACATATCTCAAATGCCATACATTCCTCGAATACAGCCCTGAGGAATACAACCCTACTACATTCCTCACATATGGAATGCAGTTCCACTACATTCCGAAATTCTCTGAACCCTCGCAATACATTCCTGAAATTCCTTAATGATAACTACATTTCTCAACTCAACGACCACTTGAGGAATGTAGTTATACTGCATTCCTCAAATACCATAAATTCCTCAAATATCATACATTCTTCCAATGCCGTACATTCCTCGAATACATGTAACTCTAATCTTACAAAAGGAGTACAGTTCTATTGCATTCCTCAAATGTCATATTCCTCAAATGGAATGCAGTTCTGATACATTCCCCACATTATTCAATTGGAATGCAACTCCAGTACATTCTTAAGATTCCTTAATGATAACTAATTCACTGCAGTTCTCAGCTCCAAAAAGTATTAATTTACTTATATTAGGACAAATTCTTTGTGGACCCTAACTCCAAGGTTATTTCTAAAAATAGGATCTATTTATAGTTCAAAACTCAGTTGCTCCACAAAATAGAAGTTTCTCAGGTATTCTAAAGCAGAGTAAGGTGAGTTCGATGAAGTCATAACGACAGCACTGCTGCTACCGCTATCACATCCTACCTATTCGACCTAAATAAACGACTACAAAAAACACTTGTTGTTTATTTGTTATTGCATAAACATACTACAAAGGCTTATGACATCTTGAGCAATATCAAGCAGTTTATGTTCTTCTGAGACTCCTGTGACGAAAAACTTTCCTGTGTGAAAAACTCTGACAGTTCCACCCTGTTGCTTCCATGTCATTCCACTGAAAAGTTCAGATTCCAAACTGACAGTAGCGTGATTCTGTCTCAGATATTCATAGAGTGAGCACAAGTCGACCTTGTCACCCATGTTATGGGATAATACTATATTTTTTGTTGAAATGTTTTGTATCTCTAAGTGTAACTGTGAAGCCATCTGTTGCGCACAGTTAGTGCCTTCATTTATACCTTTAGCTCCAAGACAGACAAAACTTCCTGACGAGAACACCAGGAATGTACATGGTGGATGAGCAATGACAGCACCGCTGAATCGATGAGGATCATAAATGGCGTTTGGTAGTATATTCAGATTAACTTGAGAGTCAAACTTTCCGTGAAGCACAACGTTTACTATCTGCATCGTGATCTACAGCATTGAGCTACAGTCGATGGTTTAGACACACGTAGCTCGTCAACAAAATGACGAACAATGGAATCGTTATTGTCCGGTCTTTTTCTTAAATAGTTTATGATTTCTTCAAATCTCCAACCACACGATCTTTTAATTAAAAAGTATATGCAATATTCTCCACACACATTAGTATCAAAGTCTTGCAGGCAAAAATAGTTTATAACATTAGGTTTATATGGGAGACATTCTACAATTGGATCCAGTCCATAGCTGTCAAAATATTCCACATACTTATCAAAATACATCGCAATCCAGTGTTCCCCTGGCTCATCAGAAGGGTCCGTGTTTAAAACAAAGCAAGCAGGTCGTGTTCTAACATCTGGGAGTTCATCACTTGCGTAAATACCTAGAAAGGTTTTAGTTACACAAGGATTTTTGGTGACAGTTTCCTCTATCTCCAAGCTATTCATAATATCCTTCCAGTGCTCCTCTTAGTAGATTCATATGAATATTCTTGACAATCCTCAGGTCGTTCATTTTATCATGTAAATACACCATCTTTCTGTTTTCGTCGTAGCAGTATTCCCAGCAATGATCCCATTCCAAGTATGCACACCCGGGTTTCGTCATAGTATGATTGTTTATCTCACAAAGGTGTAAACTGCAGTCTGCTAGTCTTCTATATATGTGATCACCATTCTTTATGTCAATGCTTTTATTTTCAAGTTCCACTTTCATGTTCGTAAAAGTACCACCATCATCGGAAACAGCAATTTTTAGTTCATCAGCGAAGTAAGCTATGTCATTTGCAGCCAATCCAAGACATATTAAACCAAACTCGAAAATTGTATTCATTCTGCTATTAATAAATTCATCATTGATTGTTTATATGAACAGTCACACAGAATAATCAAAAAACGGAGTTCGGTTGTGATCGATTGAAATCAGATTATCAAATTCCCCATAAATTATAACCTCCACACCTTGAGAATGGTGACTAAGCGGTTCCTTTAGTTGCATATAGAGAGATAAATCTCCTTCTCTAATCAATTCCATTGCACTTCCATCTACATTGTCAGCAGTTAAATCAAATATGAACACCGTGAATCCATTACCGTACTCTTCGTAAGAAATATCTAGTCCTTTGTCGCTATTAGCCATGTTACATCCTTCATACAAATACATGTATGGAATGGAGTAATTAAAATCATCCCATGTCATCTTCATTGGATGTCTTGGTATGTAGTCATCACCACATTTCAATGATAACTCCGCTATTTTACATGTTTCAAATTTGAATGGATTCTTTTTGTATGCTCCATTAAACGCTTCTGAATCCACCATCACCATCACAACACGTCTTGGGAGTTGTCCCGAAAAGATGGAATTTTCAACCACAGTTTGAGATTGCGGTGCTAGGTGTCGAGTAACCATTTTAATTCGTCTGACTGGATATTTCGCGGCAACATTGCTGTGGAGAATATTTTCAATTGCTAAGCTCAGAGATTCCTGTGGCTTCACCTTCCAGACGTACCACTTTAAATCTTCCACTTTCACTTTGTATTTGGTGCCGTTACTCATCAGTGCAAATTTGTCAGCATTCCGATGCAATTCAATCGCCATTTCAGTGTCACTCAACATGTACCGATCTTGTTTAAATAAGTCACAGTGAAGAGGAGCCAGTAGTTCAACACCATTATTTTTAAGAAAAGGTTTTCCTCTCCATAGCATTGATTTACTTGCCAACTTATCAAAGGAACCCGCTACATCTTGATAAAACATTGCCAATTGTTGATGAGTAGCTTTTGCATCCCAACCATAGTTTAGTAGTGCTTCAAGATATGACTTATAAGCATACAACGGCCCACTATTTTCAATTTCTTTATCACTTAGCTTAACAATCACTCTTTCAAAAAACGTAGAACCAATAAAATTGATAGGGGCTACTTCAACTTTGTCATCATCTACAGTTCCGTCGGCTTTCTTAGGTTGTGACAGTTCGCTTCCGTCTTCCTCAACAATCCTTATCTTTACATATAAGTAATTTTTGTTTAAATCCAGCATAAAGGAATCTTTGGGAACATGGATTCGATAAGGTCCACTATCTGTGATAGGATTTTGCGGATAGTATTCAGCCCAATAACCCTTTTCCACAGCAACTTGTGTTGGTGGAAGGGAAAATAGATCCAGTTCGCTCTTAAAACCAGGAAACGACTTAGCATCAACTTGCTTAGCCATGGTTAAACACGTCAGAATTAGTAATCTTTCGTCGTTTCCTTAACCTTCTTATGTCTTTTCTTGCTGGTCTTTGTCCTATACCTTCTCCTTCCTGTTGCAGTTCTTCACCAAACTTGCTTAAAGTTCTTCCAACTGCTTGCTTACCACGCTTCTTTAAAGAAGTTCTTATGTCTTCTCCTCTAGTAAGATAATCAGTAGCTACTTCACTTCCAGTTCTAAGAGCTTCTTTCCCAACTTGAACACCAACTTTTCTTACTGTTGGCCAGATTGCACGAAATAGACCTCTGAAAAAGCTACCAATCCCTTCGCCTCTTTGATAAGGAATTCCAGAATATGTTGGAAGAGCACCTCCTGTTTGAAGTAGTGCACTTTCCCAAGTTTTAATTGATTCTGGATAGTAGTTGCTCCTCATGCTCTAATCCTTCTGAAATGAAGCTTTGCATAAATTTTACCGTAGTTGAATTGTATAGGATTTCCAGAATCATCGTTTATATTAATTTCCACAGAATCAAACTCCTTTTTCAACACAGGTACATAGTGTGAATTATGATACTCTCGATCAATGAAATCACCATAGCTTCCAGTTGTATTTACAACTCGCAGTAAGGGGGCAATTGAATTTCCAACCATTTGCGGTGCAACTAGATCACAATAGATGAACATTGAATAGAATCCGGCCTTTATATCAGGTTCTTTCGTACCAACCACAGTTTTCTCTTTGCTTTCCTGATCAGTTAAGGACTCACTTATAGTTATAGAATTTGTAGAAAAAATATTGTTGTCTTCGAAACCAAGAACGTATGCAAGACGCTTACTTAATTTAACAGCATTTACAGTCACCGCTGCATTTTTCTTTTCTCGGGACACAATGTTGATTCTATGATTATAGTGATCAAATTTAACTTTTATATTTGCTGGTTCTCCAGATCCAGCTTTTGCATATGTTAGTGTATAGTTAATAGCGTCGCACAAGTCATCGATTGTTTCATAATGTCGCATTGGAAGAGTTTTCAGAGTCCACGTTCTATCAGTGAATCCAACATAAATAATAGAATCCATATCGTATTGAAAATTTCGCCATGTAACAGGATACATCAATTCAACGAGAGCAACCTCCCATTCACCATCAAGATCAATACGATGTGGCAATTTTACTCTGAAGTCATTTAGCTTATTCGTTATGTAGTCGTCTGTGTTACTAGGTAGTTGCAGGTAGAAATCCGTCATCTTCGCTTATCCAGCTATTAAATTTTTCAGGGTAACCAAGCCACTTAACAAAAAATTCTCGTTTTCCTCTACGTTTACGGCTTCTTATGATTTTATCAATCCAGTAAGTGTCAGGTTCAGTGACAACTTGTAGCTCAGGTTCGTAGAATCTACCTTGTACTTCTTCGTTCTGAAAATCTTTCAGTTTGTACATTGCAGGTGTATGATTGGCAGAAATTTTACTGATTTTAAAGAGTTCTTCCGACCAATTTGGTAAATATCCTTTATCGAATATTCCTTTAGACTTACTGATTCTCACCACATCACCGACTTCCAATCCAGGTTTTGGAAGAG
The DNA here is from genome assembly GCA_030248195.1 of Trissonchulus latispiculum. Lineage (NCBI taxonomy): Eukaryota > Metazoa > Nematoda > Enoplea > Enoplida > Ironidae > Trissonchulus > Trissonchulus latispiculum. The sequence continues at coordinate 3,363 of JASAND010010839.1, read as the reverse complement.
GCTTCTGGCTGTAAAGCTTATGGTATACATCATGGCTATTTGCCGGGTCTGATGCTTCTGTTGGAGTCATGCCAATACTGGAATGAGTTGTGGCATTATAAGCACTCATAAATTGCTGAAGAACGTTCAAGTATGAATAGCTTCTGGTTTTAGTAAAATGTTTCCATAACTTACTTTTAATTGTCCGATTAAATCTTTCCACAATGCTACACTTGATATCAGGATTGTCACACGTATAAAAGTGAATGTTGGTATCTTTAAGAAGTTGCTGGAATCGATTGTTTAAGAATTCTTTCCCTTTATCTGACTGTAACTTTTCTGGTACTCTGTTGGACTTTAACACTTCCTTAAAAGCAGCTGTAACGTCAGTGCCACTTTTGGATTTCACAGGAACAGACCAAGCATATTTAGAAAATACATCAATGCAAGTAAGTATAAACTTGTACCCACTGTTCTGATCAGCTATTCTGGACAGGTCCGCCAAATCTATCTGCCATAATTTATCAATACCATCAACAAAATATTGTCGTCTCTTATAGTTACGACGAATTGGTTTATGCAACGTGTAAGAGTATTGCTTTCGCAACCATTTCTTAACATTAGACAAAGTGAAATCAGGATGCTTATGCTTGACATATTTATACAGCTTCTGCGGACCAGAGTACGCCACTGGGCTGGAAGGATTATAATAAGAACGAGTCAAAATGTCTTCCATTTTAACTTTCTCAGAATCAAACCCGTTCCAGTTTGTAATCTTATTCTGCGGAGTGCTTCAATACGTTCTGCAGCTGGTCGTCGTGGAGTTGTTGCTGGTTCTTTTATGAATTGCCATCTTACCGGATTACCCACGTATTCTCGGGGAACGTTACTGTCTCGTAGTGCATTTACCAATACTTGCCATCCTACAGCAGGACTTTTAGTTGGTCTGTTTCGTACGAAGTCATTAATCAAATCAACAATTCTTGATCCAGGTACCAGAACTCCTTTGTAAGAAATTTCTCCTTTCTCGTTAACTTTAAAATCATTAATATCCTGAATATGATCAATAAGCAATTTTGCTGTCGGTTGCAATCGTTTTGGAAGTGATTCTATTAAAGGGTCTTCGACAGTAGCTAGAGTATTGACAGTTTTGGAAGGTCTCACACGCAGCTCCTGTCCCTTTTCTTTCAATAGTCTGCGGCGATAATTTTTCTGCTTATATAGTGCTAACTTGACATCATCGGGAAACGTGCGCTTCAACATTGTTTTCTGTAGATCGTCTTCAGCTTCTTTCTTATGTTGTTCGAAATAATCTGGCCTAACAAGAATAGAATATTCCATTATCGTTTTAGAATCAAATCTGTCACAAGTCCGCCAACTACACCTAAGAGTGGAGCCAGTAATGTTGGTAAAAATCCACCTTTCTGGACTATCTTCTTTCTTTTCCAATGAAGGGTCTTCTGTTTGTTACGCAGGTCCCTTAATAGCTTCTTATGTCGTTTTAGCTTTTCTAGGTCCTTTTTAGGAAGCTGAACATTTCCAGACAGTACATTTTCAACACAATCACAAATTGTTTTTATTAACTCCTGATTACCATTTTCAATGAGAGCGCGTCGTTGCTTAGGATTGCATTTACAGAGTACCTTAAGATAATCAACATTTCTTTCGAACCGGTCGGTCATCTTGAAATAGTAGTTGAGAATATTTATTTCTGAAACAATCGCTTTTATGAATTTTTCAACTTGTACACACCGTTTGGTTGATTTGGAAATATTGTAGATCTCAGTCTGAAATCTTCAGGAGTCTTCTGATCCAAATCAATAAGCAAATAGCCATGCGCTTGCTCAGTAGCGTGATTGAATGCTTTCATGAATCCATCAATTTGTCCGGGAAACATTTGTTTCGCAATATTCATAGGTGTTAACTTATCAGCAGGATTTTTGAACAAGACTATATACTGAGAATTTATTCTATTGGTCCTGCTCCTGTCAGAGAAGATGTTCTGAGTGATATGCATAACACTGCACGACCAGTGATGACATCCACGTGTGAATAGTTCGATTAACTTTGCATCTTTGCTTACCTCTTCCATTAAGTCATCTAGAATAATTAGTTTGGGTATCCTCTTGTCATTTCTTAGTATACTAAGGTCAGGTAGCCCTTGAACAAATTCTACGAATGACAAGTCATCATAAGCAGCCTGCCATTCACTATAACACCACACTATTTTTTCTGGTGGTACCGACAGCATTTCGTCAGCGTGCTTCACCAATTTGTGCACAAACTGGGTTTTGCCAGCTTTTGTAGGACCAGCAACGATACATGTGAATGGATGCTGGAACTTCAGAAAGGGTGTTGCCATAACCTTATCCATAGCCATCAACAACAACAGAACTAAGAATTCCTTTTATTAACTAAAAGACATGTTTACGGCAATAATAAGTTAAAACAATAATTTTATCGATTGTCCATTCTCTTTGTTTTCATTCCAAACAGCACAAATACTACTGTCATGAGAGTAAATATTTATTGCTTTTCCGTTGTTATTTCTTCTCGAATTTTTGCTAACAAGAATCCAAGCTTGTTCTGACCAACCCATTGTGAAGTATCATTAAGTGAAGGTTCGCTTATATCAATACCAGTACCCCAGAATGAATCAAATTTTGTTGCGTCAGCAATTAAATCGTCACCAGTTTTGATAAGCAACTCTTCAATTCCTGGGTTCTGTCTGATTTTTTCTCTTACTCCTTGATCCATAATCGACTCTGCTACTTTATTCCATTCATCTTCAATGTAACCAGATACACGTTGTCCAAGACGTTTTGCTTGAGAAGGAGACCAAGTGTTAATAATCTGCCAGTACTTGTTCCAGTCATAGAAATATTTTGCCTTTTCTGCCTGATAGTATTGCTCAACAGTTCTAAAGGCCATGTTTCCAGCAATGAAAGGAGCCGTATAAAAGTTACTGAACGGATGCCAGCCAGTGGAAAATGCTGTAAGCCACTTTCCTCCGATAGTCTGTAATCGTCTCTGATAAGGTGAATCATCGTTTATTTGCTTGTTTATAGATGAGTCATTCTGTCGGCATTGAGCATGCAATTCAGTCTTATGCTTCTTCAATAGTCGTAAGGTCTTAAATGTTTCACCACAACACGTTCGTGCTAACCTGTTGCTGTGAATTTTTCTGATATGACGTCTCCGTTCCATTTGAGTTTGAAATGCTTCACTGCAATGAGTGCACAGGAGAGACATAATAACCACACCACAAGTCGTCAAACGTTTAAATGAACCAACTGCGGTTGCTATCACTCTTTTATAGTTTTTTACACTTCATACATTCTTAAAAGATCTTCCCTCGCAAGATGCAAAGGTCCAACTCTACCA